>JAZGTK010012622.1:0-14817 GCA_036877625.1 Ambastaia sidthimunki | reverse complement strand
GACTCATCCGATCTGATTTTAGCACCAAAACTGTTTTATAATACAGAATTGTTCTCTATTAGAATGTAAAGCCCAAAGTCCATTTCATAAAGTACCGCCGACACTTCCACTCTCTGTGGGAAGAAGAAAATGAGCTAATATCATGATCCTGAGGAAGCCACTCTTTCATCCAAGAACATCCACCCACCACATATCTGCACTTTTCATTCTGGTCACAGATCTCAGTATTCGCCTCGTTCCCGGGGCTCTGACATAAATCCAGCAGGCTGATTTGAAACAGGACCCCCTGCTGCGCTGTATCAGGGGTACGAGAACAAGAAGAGGTTCATCATGAGGAATTCTAATACGCTAACCAGTTTATGCTAATATTGATCGACGTAGCGATATCTCATATTTGAATAATGAGACGAGTGGCAAAATGTTTCTGTCATTTTTTGAGAATAAACGATTTAAACGAGGGCGTTTAATGTACGGAATCATAAAGGTGATTTATTGTGATAAGTACCACTGAAGCACTGAAGAAAAAACGCTCGGAAAGAAAGACAAAAAGGGAATAAATGAAACGTCGCATGGAACACGGGTGGCATTGTTTGTAATTCTCTATTTTTAACGCCATTTGGTGAAAAAAAAGGCCGTTCCGTTCAGAAATGAACACTGACGCCACAATGAGCTCTGATTATTGAGTTTTGCTCTTTTGCATAAATCTGAGAGATGGAAAAGATGACAATAGAAAAGTATAAAGCGACAGTCGGTGGAAAAGACAATTCACGTAAAAAGGGATTTGAGTGCATTTTCTAAGCCGATCCTATTGTGAAGCTGTCAAACAAAAGAACAGACAAAACATAACGCATTTAAACTCCACAGAAGATACAGTCTCAACTGTCACTGCTACCTTAATTGCAAACATTGTTAGTCACAGCTTGTTAACAAAGCAAAGTCTGTGTAAAGCAGCCGCACAGCACAGCAGAGAGAAGAATCATAACACACACCAAAGATCTGCCTCCATCCTTTCAAAACACACTAAAAATCACACAAGATCTTGCCAACATAAGCCCTGAAGTACATAGAAACGTGACAACATGCACAAAATAATGGACCAACAGTCTACTGACGATTGCGTTGTTCAGACTGAAGGTTTCCAATTTTGGCCGTGTCCTTGTTTTTACTTTTAATTACACTTTCAAATATTATATCTTATCTACTATTATCTTATTTTCAGATTGTTCTGTTTGTGTGTTTTGAGCATGTACCACATTAAATTTACTTCCATTTCTCTGAAAGCAAGACTTCATTACTTATGTTTTGCTTAAACACAAATGTGTCGGTTTCAAAGTAACTGTAACACCAGACAACAATTGATTTTCTACAGTGTATATAAACGCAGGGAAAGTAGTGCTCATTGCATTGGTGTCTCCAACCTATTTAAACAATTAACTGGGTATTAAATGTGCATTTGTGCAAAAAATCACCTGCAATACAACTGCAAAATGCATGAGCAAATTAGCACCCTTAATTTGTTATCTATGTAAATCAGGGCCATAATGCAACCAGCACAGCACACAACTGTCTCCTATTATAATGCAGTTTTCTATTGGTTAGGCTTTTGTGTAAAGGGTCCACAGCTTTTCTCATGACTGTTTGCAGCCCTCAGCTTATCGTAAACACAGAGGTTCAGCTGTAATTATGTCCAGAGCAGAAACAAAGAAGGGCTGCATTGATTGTGTTCCTGCTGACACGCGGCTTTCTTAACACCAGCCCAAACCAACACGTGTTATCGCTCACCGCCGAGAAGAAAATGGAGACAGAAATGAGACTGTGGGACATTATGTGTTCATTCACACAGTGTATGGCAGGCTAAAAAAAGCATACAGCAATATAATGTGGAATTACAGAGAGAGAGGCTGAAAGAATTATTTTACACCTGCTGTTAAAAAAAAGGAGTTTTGGCGGCGACTTGTTCTTTGAGAAAATGAGAAAGAGAGAAATAGCAGAAAGTGCAGCAACTTCTACGGTCTGTAGCAAAACTTTGTGAGCTACCCTGACGCCTACGTAGGCAGCTGCCCCCTAAGCAGGTTCCCTAAATAAGTGACCTCATAAGTGACTGATATGGGAAGCTCGAACGCATCACACAGCATCTCCCAGAGAGATTTACATGTTCTGTCCTTCAGGAGCCGCAGTTGGAGGCTGGCTGCAGACATGAGTGTGTGTTTGTCAGGGAATATGTTCTGGTACTGAGGCTATAAATGACTCATGAGATCTAGTTTTTTATTAGCCTTTGACAAATTACAATATTATAAATAACAGTGCTAATTTATATCGTTTTAGTTTTAAAGGAATAAAATGGGTCAAAAATGGGCTGCTGATTGATTAATAGTGTTCAGGCCATGCTAAAAAATAAGCATTAATGTTGAAGAATTTAAAACAAAAACGTGATTAAAGCTGCAATCTGTAATTTTTGGGGGGTTAAAAGTGATTAAAAATTTGTTATTGAGCAAGTGCATAACAGGTCAGTGTTCAAAACATGATCTCCTTATAACTTACACCGATTCACGATGATAAATTTATAATAATGATTTATAATTTGAGCTGTCAGGTGGGTTTATTTCCTGTGAAATGTCAGTTTGGCTTCATTTAACTTGACGTAATGAAAAATACATAAATTAACCTGCAACATTATGTTTCAAACAGAGATGGCGCTATAGAGGCAAAAGTTATGGATTGCCGCTTTAATTAAATACCATTCTATAAGTTACATCTCAAAGTGAAATAACTCTGTTTTCTTACGGTATGTGTGCGATTCTTTACAGAATGTATCCAAAGTACAGCAGGGAAGTTGTTTTGAAGACCATAAATATTTAGAAATCACTACATAACAGCCCAGAATCAAACAATTCCAACCCTGCCGTAGTTCTAACCCCTGCTTCTCAAACTAACAGCTCATATATTGCTGCTCTCACTTTTGGATTCCACCTTCAGTTTTCTGCTGGTCCTCAGCAAGATTTCTAATTTGCTACAAATCTGCTCCTATTTCCTGCGTCAACCCCCGGAGAGCCTGCAGCCGGCTGCCCAGTAAAGCACATTAAAAGCAGAAGCAAGCTCAAGTGTCTGGCTGACAAGGAAGGCTAACAAGTCTTTCCGGCGGTCGTCCAAGGCGGGCTTCACCTCAGAATGTCAAGCATCAGAGCTGAGGGGGCAGAACCTGAGTCACATGGGACCAGAGTGATGTCACACGGGGGGACTGAATGCATGCGATTTTTACACAGGCTTAAGGGAGTATTATAGAATTAACAAAATGTTGCATTTTTATTGATATGGATGAAGAATTCGTGCAGTGCTTGTTCCATTCATCAGCAGACAGTTTACGGTAATAAAATCTCATTTTACATGCAACTGCGAGAAAATCTTGGAAGCGTAACAGCCTGAAAACCATGACAACCACCCAAAATGTCCCACTGTAGTATCGCGCTAGCGACTTTACTGTAGATGTAAACTTTAGTGGTTCGCCGTTTTTATTGACTGCCTCCTTTTCCTTCAGTTTTCTACGTAGTTAATTTGACACATCTCCTATCAAAGCACGACAGTATCCACAAATTGCTCTGTGCTCCAGTATAAGAGCATCTGTCTGACAAACTGCCACAAAGACGACAATGAGATTACATTTAATAGTCCCACAGGAAGTTTAACCTGCAGTGGTGTTTAAGACTCCCGGGATGAAAGACTGTAAGTATAAAACAGTGTCATAAAAGGTTTGAGAATATTTCTGTCAGTATACTTTTATCTGCTTTAAATGTTTTTTTAGCACTGGAATAAAAATCACTAAAGCATTAAAGGGTGATTCTAAGTACCAGACACTGAAACAAAAAACAATAATGTATATAGGTACACATGATATATACACACATTAATCTTGAATGTGTATGTGTGTGTATATATATATATATATATATATATATATACACAAATAAAGAAAGACAAATATATATATACAATCTTTATTTGTCTTTCAGCTTGTGAACATGAAAGTGTTAAGACAAAACTGCTTTACAAAGCAGCTCAGATGTACATTTTCGTAGATAAAATGACATTACAGCTGGCAATCCCATTTGTTTCATTTCTATCGTTGCTCAGAAAGGGTCATGAAGATGGAATGTGGGTGTTGTTGCCTGGAATTCTTTATGTATTAAATCAAGTATTTCCTGAATTATTGACTTTCAGTTAAAATTTTAGCCTTTGCAGAGGAAATGTAGAGCGTTTACCAAGAGTGAGTCTTGGTAGAATAAAATCATTCAATCATAAGTTGATATTAGCTCAAAACTGGATGTTTTCCATAATAGTAGGAAAAGATCTATAGGTCTGAGAATCCATCAGTCCATAAGACCAGTCAAACAGCCAACACACAATTAACTCAATGCAGTCAGAGAGAGAGAGAGACAGAGAGAGAGAGACAGAGAGAGAGAGACAGAGAGAGAGAGAGAGAGAGAGAGAGAGAGAGAGAGAGAGAGAAAGAGAGTTTTCTGTGCTCTGGAACCCATTTAAGGAGAGGTGAGGATTTACATACCATTTATGCCCTTGGGCCAGAAAATACAGAAATTACATTGTGACTATCAGCACATTTCTATTCAGTACAGTAATAATGACAGCATAAACTTGTGTATTGTGTGCAGTTTTAAGAATTAACCTGACTTAAAAAACATGCAGAGTGTATTAACAGTTATCTGCAGGATACATTCAGTAGATTAGGTCTCCCTCCAACCGCTACAGTAATGACAAGATGTACGTAAACCCGGGCAGGAGTGTGAAACTATCATAGCTCACCTAAACTGTAACTCCTTTACAACCGTGGTGCATAATCTAATTCAAGCTCCATAAATCACCCCACAAACGTGTCACAGAGGGGCAACTTTGCTTCAGATAAACTCTAAACTACACACTGTAAGTCCTCTATAAGTTTCGCCTTAAATATTTTCATCTTTGCTTTAGAAAACCTTTTGACAACATCGGTAAGTGTATTATCAAGCCTAAACGAAACAGGCGAAAGGAACTAACCTTTAAAAAACACAAACAGTAACACAAACACAATTAATCATGACATTAAGGTGTCAGTACAGTATATACAGTGCAAACTTTAAGGTTAATAGAGAAAGAAATCTCACACAAGAGTGCAGCTGTACTGAATATCAACACAGATTTGGTCTAGCTGCAGGTAAACAGAGGTGAGCTCATCTGTTAAATAATACTCTGTATGTCTCAAAAGAAATTACACACATTTTTCTAAGGAATCCACCACATTCCTCACAATGCCTTAAAACAAACTGACTGTAAAATCTATCAGGATGAACCAATTCGAAGCCATTCTCCTACATGAAACATGCATTACATATATTACAGCCTAGCGTGATTAAACCAATTTCCTTCCACCGTGATTCTTAAATGAATTCCCCCCGACCTCCGCGCTTCCAGCTTGGAAGGTCTCAGCTTAAGAAAATCCAGAAATTTGTAAATATTCATTACTGCATGACTTACAGGCAGCATCAAATCACTGCAACATGTGACCGCTCACGCCTCACTGCTTTAATCTGCCTGCCGGTGGTATCAGAAGTCTTTTAGAAGTCATTTTAGGCCAATAACAACCCCCACACGACCGATTAAAATTCGAACGCACCCTACCTCTACAATTCCAGGTACAAGTACGTCAATAATGGTCTCAAATGTGGTTTCAGTGTGTGCAAATATGTATAACTGGTGAGTCACTCGCTCGGAGTTTTGAATTTGCAGGCAGGAACTGTTCAGATCTTTTGGAAGGCAGGTGGTCACCACATCATATGAGTCATACTTGCTTTTTTGTGCATGTTAATGGGGGGGAGAGGGGAGGGCCCCCGTGAGTTAATTAGCCATCATTACCCCATCTCCTCCTTCCTGAGTGGGTGTTGTGCTTTTGTCCTGTCCTATTAACATCTCCGATAGGAGCGACACTGTGACTCAGCCCGTCAATCTGACACTTGGCTCGGCTGCAGTGTAATCATAAAATCACCGATCTGCACAGATCTTCCTCAGGAAGTCAAGAAAGGTGAAGACATTTTGTCAGTATGCATGTTCCTTCAGAATCGAACCCACAACCTTGGCGTTGCAAGCGCTATGCTTTGCCAGTTGAAGTACAGTGATATAAACTGCCTCAAAGCGAACCAGCATTTCACAGGGGTTTTTAGACTCACAAAGGAGAAAGAAATACATACGTCACATTAGGTGTAGAACTTAATACTACACTACAATATATTGGTTAAATCTGTCTTCAATTTCCCTCTTTAACAAAAGAGTTTAATAAACTATGACGTTCGCACACTCACGTAATGGTTAAAAGAGCCTACGGATCAAACAGGTCCCTCAAATACACACCAAAAATATCTCCTGAAGACAGGACCTCTGTACTGAACTGACCACACACACACACACTCCAGTGTATCTCCAATACACACCTTTACTGATGCCTGAAAGGATTTCTTGAATCTCTCTTCTTACACACATAACCTTTAAACTACTTTCATCTGAACCCTCTACAAACAGCCCTGGATTCAATCAGCTGTCGTAATGGAACTGTGCCCTTTATATCCTAAATCCAGCTCTGCACAGAGAAAAAGAGACACAGAGACACTCACAACATCCTCATCATTTTCATATTAAGATCCAGAGTTGTGATACAACCAAGACACAGGAAAACAGGGTTATAGATCCTGTCATTGAGAAAGGTGATCATTTCTGGGGCAAAAGCTTTATCTTCATATTAACATGATTAATATATTCAGATCTGTACACGAGATCTAAGAAAATGTGTTTATTTTGTACCAGCTGGAATAAAACAGGACTCAAGAAGTCTCAAGACGTGACACGCCACTAGCTTAGCCTCTCTGTAACACTAAAGTTTCTCTGCACCCATTCCAAAAATTAAAGACATATTGTAAATTTGGTGGGTAAATAATCCACATATGTATTGCCACAGGGAGCTCTGATAAAATCTCTTTACAGATTATATATCTATTTACACTTATCTACAGACTACATATATACACATACATGTATAGATTCACATAGATACACTACAGATATACTGTAGATACATTTATAATGGAAGGTTTTCCTTTAAGGTGATAATTATGCATGTCACAAGTGAATTTAGATGAACAATTTGTTCTTCGCATTGTGCTGCAGTTCCTGATAAAGTTGCCAACTGGCAACTAACTTCATTTTATTTACTCGTATTTGGCACTTGGTGGGTGTTAATTCTGGACCAAACTTTCATGCTAATTGTCGATGTGTTTGGCATTACTTATTCATTTTGAAAGAAGCCATATTTGGAACCTGCAAAGAAAAAAAAAACATTCATAGAAAAAGTTACAGGAATTTTGTCATTTACAGTCGTAAAACTTGCATTTTAAAAATCCAATATACATACAGGCTGCCATCTTATCTATATACAGGAAAACTCAGGAGCCGATGGCGCCTGGTGTCTATGACTTCTAACCTGGCATGACCAATTTGTCAAGATTTTACATGGTCAAGCATGCACTGAATATTGTAACGACACCATCTGGCATCAATAAGCATATTTTTCCACAAAGAGCCATTCAAAAGTATCCGTACATTGAGACTAAATAACATTCTTATGGTAAAGCGTTCCATAAACATTCTATAGAATTTCTCCTTTGCTTATAGGTTTCATAACCACACGAGGGTGAGGAAACGATAACTTGAATTTTCATTTTTACGGGAAATATTCCTTTAAAACTGCAGAGGGATTTGAACCCCACACTGCTGAACAAATGCTCTAAGCTCTTTAACAGCCCAGAGCAGTTTTTCCTGAGATCTTCTGCGCCCGCATTTCCCAAAACACCCTTCTTTCTGCTAAATATCAAAGGAATATTAATACACCAAACTTCATTATACAAACAGAAAATTCAAACATTCCCCTCAGAACTGCAGGAGGGCAAAACTTGACACTCCATTAAAATCAACCAACAAAAATGTGAAAATCTCGGGCCTGTCTCTTACTATTAATAGTGCAAGTAAAAAAAAACAAAAATTGCAGCAGCGCATCATTGACACAAACGCTGCTTTGACATTTAACTCATGCATTTCTCCGTTAAGATGCGGAAGAAGTGCAATGTCTGACTTTGGGGTTAATGCTGCTTTTGTCACGTTTTAGCCACCCGTGCAAGTTTACCTCCCTCATTCGTAACATCTCTGATCACATTCAGTAGCGGTTCCTGAAGATGTCTGGAATGGACTGTTCTCCGGGTCTGGAAGCAGCGAGTTCTCCCCTGAGGACTGTGAAAATGCCCTTTCCTTCATTATTCTGTTCCCCGTTCCCTATAACAGACAGCAGGTGCTGATGTTCCGCCAGACATCTCTGTACCGACCAGCGGGACGACAACATGCTCGTTCAGGCGCTTAAAACGATTAAAGAACTCGCATAAATCAGATCAATTAAATTACAGAGGAGAGGCGAGTCGTATTTGGAAAACTGATTAAAAAGCACATTGTCTTCTTGTTAGTTTTGTTTGTCTTTCTATTGAGGGCGACCTCTGAAGGCCAGGGGCACACGGAGAGGTAATGGGGGGTCAGTTAAAGACACACACAGATTGGCAGTCATCATTAGGGCCTGTGTTTATAATCTTGTTTGAGCCACATACAATGTTGTTTGTGCCAAGTGTCATTTCCTCTGGTGTGCAATACCAAAAGTATCAGCCTTAATTGTTTTACTACTAGTACTATAATCTAGTGGTTAGCCAGCACCTATATGTACACACACACACACACCCACACACACGTATACTGACAAGCAGGCAGGCAGACAGACAGACATAGACAGACAGATGTAGGTTACAATGCTTATAATTGTGATGTTTTGGGAAAGCAGGCACTGATTTTTACTAAAGCATTTAAAGATGCAGTAATCAGTAAAGCAGCATGTAGTCCACTGCTCTCAATCACCCAAACAACAGCTCAATATCTGCTTCACAATGTGCAAACAACCACACCTGATATCATTACACAACCTCACACACAACATTTATGATGTTTTAGTTATCATTGTTATAAATATGCACATCTGCGTGTGTAGATATACTATATACACACACTCACACACCCACAACCACCCACACACACACACAATATTACACAACATTACACGATATATATACACAACAGTATACATAGTTTTTCATGTAATAAAAATTATTTAGTTATTGCAAACCATTGCAATATGCACATTTCAATATTGATAATAAATCTCGCAGCCCTTCAAATATTGAGAATTACATTCGCAGGATTCACATATTCTTAAACAGATCAGAATTAGGGGAAGTGATTTCAGACAATCAGAATTTTTGGGGAACTGTTTTGTGTGAATTCGTTCTCAGTTTCACTGATTCTACACTGACTTAAATGAGGATCTGAAAACTGTCAAATGAAGAACTCACAGAAACACAACTCAACCACTGCCCTCTTGTGGGCTAAATCTCTCTTATGGCTGCAATCTGGCTATTTAAACATTCCTAAAACATTCCAGATTAAAAACGAATATTAATTCAACTTGCATTGCTTCCAGAACCTTCAGACCACTTAACGGTTTTCAGCGTTCATTAAACCAAACAAATGCATGTTATGAACCCAAAGACTCCAGCTGGTTGCTATTCTCAGCTGTTTGTCCTGGAATTGAGAAAAAACAGGTGAACAGAGCTTTGTGATGCAAGAGAAATTATGACTCATGGCTCTAACAGAAAGGTTATGCAGTTTTGATGGTAATGAGGCTGGGAATACAGCAATACCTGAATGTCAACAGCTTCACTTAAAAGAAGCTCTCAACATGTCGGATGGTTAAAATCACCAAAGAGCATCATTAACATTACATACATGTAAATGTAAGCGTGTACGTTTTCCTGATAAATGCACAATTCTGACCAGTTTGATTTTGTCCTTTATTAATCAACTAAAATGTTTCGTTTTTACAGGGACAAAACAGTTGAACAGTGATTCTGACACCATTAAATACATGCCATAAAGATTTATTATGATCTGAGTTTAGACACTGAACATTGTCACATTGTGGAGATATTTTTGGTGCATATAACCACAAACCGAGCCGGACAACATTAATGAAGAATTCTTAGTCAAACCATCTCACCACTGAGACCAAGATCTAAAAACTGATTCATTAACTACTGTTCATAATTTCAACACTGGGCACTCGATTCCCACAAACATCAGCACAAACAAACATTCACAAAATGTAAAATATTACACATCACCTGTCCCCATCTTTTAGCTAAAAGCATAATTACTGCAGACACAAACATCTTTCATGCTATGCATTTGAAATAATTCAAAGGAACACACTATACAACTGTACAAATCACAACTTTATCTAAATAGCTGGAGACATTTAATTGGCAATGTGTGAAGAATTTTGATGAATAGCTAATTGGGCTGCCAAACATGTTTTTCTCCACCCATGATCAAAGTGACACAGAGACATATAACATTAAAACTGTTTCCCTGCATTTATTTGTCTTATTTTATCTCTACAGCCCCACCAGCAGTTCTCCAAAAGACTTTCATGAACATCAAACCAGACATGATTTCCTATTAAATTAATTTACATTATACCGAATATTATTTATAGGCTCAATACGGATAAAGAATAAATAAATATAATATATAATTTATCATTACTGCTATTATTAAACTAACTTTCCAAAATGTATCTATACTATTGGTCAACGTATTTCTACTTTAATGTTTTAATCTTTCTCATAAAGTCACTGCGAGTAATTATTTTAATCTATTATGTTTTCTGTTTTGTAGCTTGGAGAACTGGAGAACACATACTGTATGAAGCATCTACAGTAAGAAAACACTAACTGTAACTATTGGTATAGTTTATTAAAAGCAAACGTGTGTCTAATAAAGCACCCAATAAAGATGAGGAGGGACAAACTGGAGGTGTTTTAAAAAACGGACGCTCTCCGAACTGCTATTTATACATGTGTCAATGATAACCTGATAACTGGAAGTATAACAATGCTTGTTTTGACACTTTGAGTGACACATCAAAAAGCTAAAGGACTGTCTCAACTCTTTTCATGGATCACAATGAAAAACTACTGCACTCTTTACACAGATATATGCAGCACCATATGTCCCTGTCATCTGTCCCTAACAAAGTTAACACAACCTTGTTTCTATTGGATACGTAGCTGTATATTTTTCTAATGCTTATTTTTACTTCTAAAACCTTTTAAACAAATCACAAATGTTTAGTCTAACAAAGAAATATCCAGAACAAAAAAAATCAACTTAGTTTTAAGTCAATTAAATAAATTAAAATTGGAGTGTATTGCAAAAATAATAATAATTAACATTTGTTAAGCTCATGCATTTCCTGTGACCTTACGCAAGATATAAACAATAAATAACAGATAATAATATACATATTAAACTCATCATAACTTACATTCCATTATGAGGGAAAGTGTCCTTAATGCAAAACACAGCAATGGCCTAAAAACAGGCTTTATAAAAACCTAATGTCTGTGCATGAAGACGTTTATCTTTGATTTAGGATACAGATGATCACATGCACCATTCAGTTTCACCTCAGTGCAGTACACATGCGTCCTACTGAGACATTTAACACACTAAACGTTCTCTAATAATCTCTATTATTAATCTCTAATGTTCTCTACTGACTCAGTGGTTCAATACAGTATCTGCATCTACACAATATGCATCAGTCAAAACAATTAAACAAGTACCAAAGACTTGCTATTAAAAATATGCACAGTCACTTTCTGCTGTAAATGCATTAACACAGCAATGAAATAAAGTTTGAGATGTAACAGCGACAGAACAAATGCAGAACGGAAGATCCAAACGAGGCAGAAGCAAAGACTGAGAGAGAAAAAGCAAGTGTACGGTGTTACAGCACGAGATAGTCAGTCCAGTGGCACCTCTCTCATATTTGCTGGGTCAGCTGAAGCTGTGGCCTGTTTGGATTCTCTCATCTTATCTAAGCCGAACAGCAGGTCCAGTTGAGTCATGGGCCTCAGCTGCGTGCTGTCCATGTGCCTGAAGAGACCGGAGAACATCAGGAGGAATTCAGACACAAAACAATAGCACCGAAATGGGTTTACAGGGGGGTATTGGGGCAAAGACTAAGACTGTGAATATTAATTAATTAGCTTGAACTAGTTGTAATAATTGTTAATTAGCAATTATTAATATTATTTAGCATGTGCCGATTTTGAGACTGTCCAGTCACATTAACTAACTAAAAATCACCAGTCACGTCTGTTACTGTTTGTACTGTAAACTGATGTCAAGTGCAAATAAGAGATTTTATTAATTTTTGTACTCTGTTTTGCTTTAACTGCATATTTGACATCAATCCAATGCTGCATAAAAAAAAGCAATCGCAGACAATTAGAATATACAAAACTGGACGTTAGAAAAGAACCAATGAGAATTCAGATTTCGCTGTGGGCGGGGCTACACATCACAAACAGCAGCTGTCAAATTGTCTTAATGTGCGGATGGACGTGTCAGCTTGAAACAAAGATATGCAGCATGAATTAACATGATTTAGTGCCTGAGGCACTGTGATGTCATCATGTCATGTTATGATGTCATGCCTAGTTAGGACACAGTGTGAGGGATGCATGTCAAGAACACAAACAAGACAAAGACACATCAGGCACAAACGCATGAGACATACTCTTCCTCATCTTCCTCCAGCTGGAACTGCTGGGAGATCTGCTTCATCTCCTGCTTGTGAACATAATCTCTGAGGCGATACATGGCGGCATCTCTGCATAGTTCCTTCAGATCACTGCCGGAGAAACCTTCTGTTTGTCCTGCTATTTCCCTCAGATTGATCGCATTGCTCAGCTGAGGAACAGACAAAAAATGCAAATCCAAAATGCAAATTTAAAGCTTAAATCCCTGAGTTTTTTTGTTAAAATTTAATAAAACTCAGTTATTGATAAAGTACATGACAGTTTAGTTGTCAAGATGATTATTTTAAATGGTAAGTTTAAAGTAATTATTTATCATTTGAGAGGTTGGTTTGGGTTTTGTGGGAAATGTCCACCTGTAAACATAAGCTCAACTGAGTGTTGCTGTAGCTCAACGGGTAGAGCATTGCGTTAGCAGTGCAAAAGTTGTGGGTTCGATCCCAGGGAATACAAGTACTGATAGAAATGTATATCTTGAATTCATTGTAAGTCATTTTTAAGCATCTGCCAAATAAATAAATGTAAACAAAAAGAAGTACCCTGCAGTTTAATGTTTCAAACAGAGATGGCAGTAGAGAGGCACAAAACAGAATTGCAATATGTTTTTTGAGCAACTTGACTGGGCATGACATAACACTGGCTCAACCAAAGGCTGAGCTTCGTGACTTACCTTTTCACCTGACAGAATGAGTCTAAGGATTTCTTCTCTTTGAGCCGCATTCTAAAAATGTAACAAACACTTTGATTATGATGTGGAATCAACTGCATCAAAGTGTGTGTGTGTGTGTTTGACAGACTTACAGGAAGTCCGACATGGAAGGAGGTCGGCATTCTACGCAGTATTGCTGGATCCAGATCCTGTGGTCTGTTAGTAGCCCCCATCACCATCACCTAAACATTACCATCATATTTAAATATAATAAGTAAAATATAATAAATATAATAAGTAATGTGATGTGCAATACACAAAACAATAATGCTTTACGTTTGTACAAACAATTTTATTTACATTAAAATTTATTTAAAAGCAGAAAATTATCAGCATACACACGCGCACACACAACTTTTTGAAGTATTAAAACCATTCAGTTATTGCAAACTATTGCAATATGCACATTTGTGATATTTTAATAATTTTATAATTCTTTGCAGCCCTAATTTTATCACACGGCTTTGAAGAAACATGATCCAAGGTGTGTGTGTGTGTGTGTATGTGTGTGCTTGTTACCTGGCTGCTGGCTCCTGTCTCTAACCCATCCCACAAACTCATGAACTGTGCCTTCATCATAGCAGTGGCTTCATGGTCCAAACTGGATCGGTTCCTTAGAAACGAATCTGACAGGACATTTGCATAAATCAATCATGCCACAGCCACAGGCAATGACATCAGCTTGTATTAAAAAATAAAACCAGTGAAAGCAATTTAAAATAAAAGCAACTATTTAGCACCTTTCATTGTTGCGTTTATGCAGCCTGCAGTTTTGCATCACATGCAATTAAACAGCACATGTCTGTATGCGTTTTAAAGAAGCGTAAATCATTACCATAATCACCTTTCACTGCAGTTTAAACTTGTTAATAATGAGCAGTTTCACATTATAATGGGTCGCAGTGCATTATTATTCAAACGGCACCAACACTGACAACATGATGTTGAGAAAATCCTGCCATCATTATGCAAAAATGTGTACCACATTTTCCATAACAACCCATGAATATAAAACACCTGCAAATACACAGTGATTACAGGCCAGTTTATCCTTGTAGTGCCGCCTGCATGATTTATTCAGCACCTGTCATCTCATCTGCCTGGCATCTGTGAGTCTGAAGAAACTGTACCTATTTCATCAATGAAAATGATGCAGGGCTGAATCTTCACAGCCAATGAGAAGACGGCAGCAGTCAGCTTCTGTGATTCGCCGTACCACTTGTCAGTCAAAGTGGAGGCCTGAAGATTGATAAAGCGACATCCGGATGCTTTTGCTGTTGCCTTGGCGATTAAAGTCTTTCCACATCCTGGTGGTCCATA
>JAZGTK010012621.1:0-14818 GCA_036877625.1 Ambastaia sidthimunki | reverse complement strand
TCCAGTATGACAGATCACATTGCATCACATCCAGACAACATCACTTCCTGTGCTGTTTCTTGAGCTGAGTCGGCCTTAAATGACACAGTCAAGAGTGAACACTTAGTGTGTGAATCATTCTGAGGCTTTTCGCCTAGAATCCTAAGCATTTATGTAAGACAAGAGGAAGGTTTGACAGAGAGTCAGAAACACAAGGGTCATTTCAGGCTTCTTCATATTTATCTGCTGATTTGAGATGTTCTGCCAGTGTTGCTGAAAGTTAGCTTAAAGCTCAGTGAAGGGTAGCTTGGTCATGCAGAAATCAGGGCAACCAGTGACCACATAATATTTTCAGAAGGAAAAATAAATGTCATATTAACAGGGGTATATAACCCTTATGGCAAACGCTTCCCTGTAAATATATTACTGCATAAACTATAAAACATTTCCGGCAACTAGAAAAGATACGATGGCAATTTAAACCATCCTAAAAAAAAATTTCCTTTGTTAAAGCTTTTATTATATTATTTTACCATCCTTGTAAAGACGCTTATTTGAAATATAGCAACATAACTCAGATGTGACATTAGTCTTCTAATATGGCATAATACCAGTTCCTTCAGTACAGATTTACCACCTTCCCAGTGGGCTTGATAAAATGGAGGTTATTTTCAGCAGCTCAGGAAGAGTATTATTAGAGTTATATTCTTAGAGTTGGACGTCACACTTCAATTGCCAGTGGAATTATCTTGTGGAAATGATTTTGGGATTTCTTTTGAGTATGATGTATAACTCATTAGAGTACAAAATAATGATATAGTAACTGTTTGTTTATATTTAAGTGATCAGATTTTGGAAATTTTAAATAAACTGTTTGCCCACTTTCAGATTACCTGTATGTTAGTTTAGTGTGATCTACATAAATAGGATATACCAAGATGTATTTATTCTATTGCCAATACTTACCCAATATTATAGGTCTTACTTTTAATGAATCTCCATCATCAAGTTTTTAATGAGAACCTTAATATGCAGACATTAAAATCATATACAAGATATCAGAACTGATTCTGCCAAACAGCAATAAGAAGAAACAGAAAAAGAATGGAGACTTCTGCTTAAGTTCTGCTTATTTTTTTCCCTGAGAAAAGACCCCTTGCACATGTCTCAGATTGTGCTCAGATTTGTGGAGAAACCAGAGTCTTGAAAACAACATGGCTTTAATACGAACTCAAACATTTCTCATCAGATTATCAGATTATTAATTAATTTTTGTTTTACTCTTACTGCATGCCAAAAGTCTTAAGTGTTATTTGAAAAAAAAAAATACAACATATGTTGTATATGTTGTGTAACATAAAATTTGTATATACAAAAAAACAATATGTCTCATGAATGAGCAACCTGTGATCAGTAAAACATTACCTTGGGAAGTATAACCAGACACATGCACACTGAATTTCTCTTGATCCCTCTCCCTATCCAACACCCTGCAGTAATAATTTTGGGCATCATCTAATGTCTTATGTAGATAAATACAGGTGGGAAGGCTATTGCTAAATATACTAATGGACTTCCAAGGGTATGAATAACTAAGAGTATAAAAGCATCATGCAAAGTACTCTGAGAACCCCCTGAGATTGTTAGCCTTGTAAATGAAGGCTGTAAATCAGACCCATGACAGGTAGCTGCAGCTATTTTTAACCTCCAACCAATTAGAAGAAGAAGCTGGTAAGAGGTTCTGCCGGGTGTCAAAAAGTCCAGCTTAGCCAAAATCAATTTAAAATAAAATCCAAAAACACACACTGAAATACATACACAAACTCATCTGTGTGTGTGTGTGTGTGTGTGTGTACTACAGACCCAGACATAATATATTTACGAGGTATTTACGCAACATTACACTACTGTTATAAATAATCAAACACTAAATGGATTTTTTACATGTCCTGTTTCAGTCAAACATCTTTATTTAGTTGCTACATTTGGATTATTTTGATTACTGTATCTGGTGCAGAAATCATATATAATCTGTTCAGTATTGTAACATTTACAAACATTGACATTTAACTAAATAAAGAATTCCACAGTCTTCACAGAAAGTGTGAGATTATGTATCTGATAGACTATGTAACAATGTAGAATTTTCTACAATGTTCACAACATTTATGTAATGTTTAATGCTATTTCAGTCTATGCAAAAGCTGTCTGTGACATTAAAAAGCATTTTGCAATGGTAAAAGCCTTGAAAATGTTAATGTTAAAGCAATAGAAAGAAAAATAACTATTAAGCAAGTGGAAATAATCTTATTCAATTTATAATCATTCTGTAAGAAGTCAAAAACACTGTCCTAAATAATAAACTATTCAAAAAACTGTAGCATACATTGTACTGTGTGGGGTGATGGGGTCAGCTTTGCCCAGTTCTAAAGATATAGAATGTCCTTTCTTCTTGGAAAATTCCCGTTTGGGAATCAGACAAGAGACTTGGTGAGTAGAGTACTTCTTGTTTTACTTTTTACTGCTGTGACAAATTTGGAAATTATTCCAGTTCCCCTCATTATTCCAGTTCCCCTCCCATCACATTGCTTGTTCACATGGGTCCATCTAGACTGGTGAAATCAAACAGGTCAGACACTGAGTGCTTTCTTCTGTTCTGTCTGGACATCCAAAATGACATTACTGTTCTTTCTTTACTGTTCTTCACTTCTCACTGTCTCTCATTTTCTATTTCATGTGCCTGACCATAGAGGTTAAAAAATTCATTTTCCACACTCATTAGATGCGGGTCAGCAGCGCTCCCTCACCGGGTGCCCGTGTAGCAGCTGTCTAATGCTGACAGCGTGTCAGTCTGTGTGCTGGTTGGTTGATTTATTTTCTCGCCGGTTCACAGTTGTTCAGCAGTCCATGTCATGACATCATGACTAAACAGATTCAAGCAGTTTACAAGAAGCTTGACATACAGTATGTGCCAAAACAACAGTAGATATTATGAGAGATGTTAAGCAACTCTTTTGCTATTTTTTTAAAATAAAAAAAAATCTTTTATACACTAAAAATATGACATTTTATAATAAATAGTGTGGAAAAGGGCTAGTTCAGGGCTAACAGGGAAAATCACCAGACCTATTTTTCAGTATAAGGTTTTAAGTCAAAAGTGGCTGTTGGGTCACAAGTGAACATAATAAATCTAGGGTCATGGGAGCATGTGTCCACTATATAATTATGATTGTTTTTAATCAAGCAGTTGAAGGTTGATGCTTAACAGCAGCTAACACCCAGCATTTTCTCACAGGTCTCCAAATATACATTGTCTGTAAACTTTCATTGGACAGTTAGAATCATGCAGTACCAGTTACGCAATGTAACAAAAAGCTAAAATGCTGTGATGTAGTGCAGTTTCAGCTAGCCGCATAATTCTCTAAATGACTGTCTCCCTCCACCCACACATCCCTGCAGCTTCTCTGGGGAGGAAGCACAGCATAGTTTCAGTGCAGTGAAGCTTGGGTGGTGGGGAGCTTTATTCCTCTGAATACCCTTGAGGAATCTAAATGCTTTCTGACATTTGGTGGATGCTGCATGTGCCTGGCCTCATCTGGCCCTAATGCTAGCACAATTACTGCACGCATTAATGCACAAACTCTAGATTATGGGCATGTATGAAACAGATTTTAACTGCAGTCATTTATCTACTTGATCCTGCCTGCTTTATTCTGCTGTAGTGTTGCAACCGCTTAACATACATCTTCTGCAGTGTTAAAAGTGATGAGAACATTTGTCTGGACAGCCTTATACTGAATTCCAAGATGTCATAGTTCCACTCAGAGAAGTGAGAAAGCACCAGAAAATGAGACACAAAAGAACAGAGAAAGAGAAATGATATCATAACAGGAGGAATGTCGAATGCTAATCATCCTGATGTCTGAAACATCAGAGCTGCGGTACAAGAACACAATGTCTGAGGCTGGACTGCTGATGATCTGCTGTTACTATGGCAACCGCATCAACGGTCTAAATCTGTTACTCTGGGATAAACTTAAACGTAACATCAATAAATCATTCACAGATACTACAGACAGCTGTTTTTAATAGTTGTACAAAACGCCAAGATCATTCTAAGAGGACACATTTCACTTGAGAATTTATGTTATCACTTTCAAACTCGGGGTTGCCGTAGTTACGCAATGTGTTTATTGATCTGTGTTTTGTACAGAGCACATGACTCACAGCATGTGATAACATAGTGTCCTCATTCAAAAACAATTACAATTAAGCAATCAAAATTAATGAGCTTTAAGAACTTTTTTTTCTATTTTCATATTTGCAGCATAATAGCTACTGCCCTGTCGATGCTCCTAAGAAATACTAGACAATTACAATACATGCAATGACAAGTTTACCCAGTGACCTAATAAATATTCATTTATTCTAAAACGAATTCAGATACTGTTCTTGATTGGTTTAGACGCGTTCCCATTGAAATTACTCTATTAACATACACCTTTGACCTCATTACATCAGTGTTACTGCGTCACTGCGTCCGTATGTTGCTGTTTCTGGAAAACTACATTACTTGCGGAACAATATTTTTTTATCAATATCATTACCTTTTTGTTACTGTTTTTTATTTTTGAAAAAAATAAATAAATAATAAATAATCGTTTTACAAAAGCATTAAGCCCCACCAATCCGCGTTTTACAGTGCAACTAAGATACGTTTTTGTAATTAAATAATTGAATAATTTATAACGCCAGTAAATTCAACAGTCTGTCCGTCTGTCTTTGTTTACAAGCGTCTTCACCACGTGGCAACAGTTATAGCTGTCTGTTGAACTGATCTCTGGAGATTAATTTAGTTACTAAGTTTCGAAGCGTTGTTTATGCGTGTCTTTCTTTGAACATCACAAAAAAGACGTGTAGGATCAGCGCGTTTTTTCCCAGCCTGTCAAAGTTTGTTCTAGGAGAGTTTATTTATGTGCTGTGTTTTTAGGGCAGGGTCTATACACAGCAACAGACGACTGTTAGTGGGACTGGGACATTGAGAGGAGCAGGAATCCTGGGAAATTTGGTAACGTGGATTATTTTGTGCTTTTGTTTAAAGTTTTAGAGGTTCTGTGTTAATTCCATGCAGTTTTATTTCCTCCTCAACATAATATCCAATAAATGCCACGAAGCTACAGAACACAGACACCATTTCAAACAAAATGTAACAGAACAATGCTATGGTTATAAAATAGGGCTTTATTGAGTTAGAATAGACTTTATGATGTGTCCAAATTATGCAGTTAATATATCTGAGTAATGACAGTCTATGGTGATCAAATGATAATCCACTGTATGATCTATGGGGTTGTTTTTCATTTTGTTAGTGTGCATGTTTAGGTGTGCAGGAAACTGGTTTTGTGATTGGCAGTCTGTGGTTTAGGGGTGGAGAGGAATGTGGATTTCAGATGTGTGAGGTTAATATGGAAATTTCTATGGGGTTACTGTATGGCTAGGTATGGACCATTGTAAAGTATTTGTACAAACATTTGGAGTCCTAACCACATATCCACCCATCCTGCTACTGTACAAACATATATTAAGGGTGTTTTGTAAATCTGTTCTAAGGGTGAATTGACAGTCGTGTTTTTCTGTATAGGTGAATGCAGGTGAAGAAATCTGTGCTGGATCAGCCGGTTCATGCTCTGTTTACATGCAGCCAACCTAAGACCACCAACTTCATGAAGAACAAGGTGAATATTCTGACTATATTATTTTTTGAGGAAAGTATAAGCAAGTGTTAGGGTGTCTTTTATACAAGAATCAAATAAATGTTGTTATATCTAAGGTGAGAAGTATATTTATAAAAGTATTATTTACCATTTAGTGGTACCTAAATTATACAGTAACAGCATTATGCAGAGCCGCATAATGCACAGTATAATCTTGTATACATCATCATTTTAAGACTGGCAATGCTTTTTATTAGCATTCTAAAATTTTAATTAAATTGAAATGACTATTATTGTAAAACTTGAAACGTTTATTATTATTTAGACAGGTCAACCTAGAATTGTTCAAACAATGCGCATATTAATTTTTGTTTTTTAAATCCAGGCATGCATTCTTACTGAAAAGGAACCAGTGTAGCAAGCTGCAATAAACTGGACTAACAAGTAGGGACTTGTGCTGGTACAAACTCCTCAGGGGTTCCTTTTCATTTTCATGCATTGTGGTTATTATGCAAAGTTTGACAGTTTGTAAAAAGCCTTTTATTTTAATGGGATTCTAGCTATTTTATCCTTTAAGATAGCAGCTATCATGACAGGTTAAGTTGAATGGGCTAGTGTGTGTGGAACGACTGCCTTCAACAGCACCTTGAGAAGTGCAGTTTAGTACGTGACATACCACACACGCTCAGCTCAGGTTTCACATATTCAATATAGGATAGTGTTTCCTCCTGACAAGACCTGGAATTTGACCTAGTAACTAGTCAAGACATCTCTAAGATCTGCTTTTCATCAACAATTAGTTAATTGTTTTGGTTTGCAGGTGTTTTTCTTTTTAATATGTTACTCTTCAGGTATGTGGAGCAAATCTAAGTCCATTAGAAAGTGCCTCTCCCTCAAGTACTGCACTAGTATTTATGTTTAGGGATAAAAATTATATGTGTACTGTTTTTTGGTCACTTTAGCCCTCTTTTGAATTCTTTTTACTTTATTTATCCTTTTCTGAAATATTTAATACAAGGTATATTGCCCAATGGGTTACTGCAGTTCTACAATATCCCGTTGCAGTTTAGACTGAAATTGTAAATCAGTCAGTGCTTTCCAACCAATTAATCTTTTGTTCTATAACTGTTGTCTATAACTGTTGACAATTAGCATGTCACACTGTGTGGATGTCCTGAGTTCTAGTCATGGAATAAATATTTGGTAAAATGATCATGAATATAATAATTACAAGACTCAAGCATGTTGTTATAGAAAACAAATATTTTATGTGTTTTAGAAAAAACTGCTGACACAACTATCTCAAACTGTGCGGATCGTTCTGTTCATCTTTGGCTACCAGCCCACAGTGAGGTTTCATTTGAAGTCAGTACCATGTTGACTCACGCTTACCTGGGAAAATCTAACAGCTGGTTAAAATTTGTGACACAACCCTGCAAAAGCCCACATTAAAAAGATATTGGGATTGTAAAAAGTCATCATAAGAAGTTGGGACATCAGTGTGGTTTGGAAAGCAAGTGAAATATCAGACACCTTTCAGAAAGCGTCAGTGTTGCAGTCATAAGCCACAAATACATGAGACAGTTTGAAAACAAAACATGTTTCATTTGAGACGTCTCAAAGCCTCGCAACAGCTGTGACATTAATTAAGCGGATTATTCAGGTGACAGAGATTCAAACCCGCAGTAATTCAAATGGCAATGATGCCACTGCGCAGACCTTTCTGCTTGTTCTCATTTCAACTTGGCACAGCCGAGTGACATGATGTTGCAAGGTGGCTGTAACTAAAACCAAATCGTTACGTACGTCATACTTGTCAAGCTGCCGAGGCAACCTCTGTGGACCCTATCATGGCTCAGCCATAGTTTTAACAGCTGCCGTCTGACTGGCTTATTTCACATATCATAAATCAGCACTTCATTCCAACAAACGTTTGGCGGTGTCCTATGACCTCGGTTCTCGAAGTGTGATGGAATTTCTACAAAAGCAAGTTTGGAAAAGCATGGAAAAACATGTTTGATAAATGGCTCCCTGTTTCATCTTAGAAAAGGTTGAGAGGATGAGGCGAGAGAAGTCAACAGGGAAATCATACCTTCTAGAAGTGGGGCATGTTTCAGACTGTGGAACATAGTAAATCTGTAAGCAATTGAGACCACCAGTGATTTTCATGGATATTGAAAACAACATATTTTTAATATCGGTGGGTTTTTTGAATGACAAGTTGTTAAGGAAAGCCTGTATAATAATTAGACTAGTTTATTTTAACCCCAAACACACTCCTTTTTAGGGGATGTTTACATAGGATGTGTTCTTGTGTTAACTAGCAACTAGACATGTTGACATCATGCTGTGATGCCGTGTCCTGTTCTACCGTATCAGTTCACTCTGGATGAAGCAGGATGATGCTGGAATATTCTTGGTGAGCTGTGTTTCAAACTAGATGAATCAGTCTATGAGTGGGTTGGAGCCTCATATACGCAGTACAGTTCTTGCTAAAAAATAAAGGAAACCCATTTTCATCTCTTCAGTTTCTTTGCGCATTTAACAGAATCTTTTCATATTGCTGCAGAACATGCTACTTAATTGGTCCTAAATGAGCCAAGATTACCTACAGTATAAGCTTAATCTTCTCGGTTCCTTTAAAGCTCCTGTGCTCTGCCACACAGCCTGAGGAGAAAAGCAGGCGCAGTCGATTCTCTTTCATGTGTCAATGCAGATTTTTAGTGTGTAGGAGTGCCCTATATACAAGTTCTCCAGCGTTTCTCCCAGATATCTCTCCTTCCAGCACTCCAAGCCCAAGAGATCTGACCCCTGTGGTTGACCTAACCAATGTGGGGAACATCAAAGGGTCATACAGAGGAAGTGATTCTCCCTCTGAGCATAGAAATAGGCCTTTTCCAAAAGTGTCAGTTCACTGTGTTTATTTAGCTTCAGAGGTCCCAAATCTATTACAGAGACCCGGTTAATTGCGTCAGTTAGGTAGTCCTGAAGCATTTCTCCGTCACTACATACGCACAACCTACTTTATGATGACCTGTCTTGAAGTAATCCGGTCATAGATGGAGTTAGATAATGAAAAGTGCAGTAGAGGGCCAAGGTGGAAAAGCTCTGCTAGCATGATAGGAAAGAATCAAGTTTTTGCTTCAGATTTCCCAGCAGGCCCCAAAAGTACTCCAACAAATTCTAATAAAGAAACATGAATATGAAAAGTGTTTTCAAGATGCTAGAATTTTGTGCTATATATGACTTGGTATGAAGTACAAGTAGCTGGCAGATATAATAGCTTCATGCATTTTAATATCTGTATCTTTGGAGAAAAAGTTATTTGTAACACTGACTGACATACTTTTGTATACCATATTAATGTTAGTATGCTATAGTATATTAATGTAATTATACTCAACAAATACACTGTTCAATTAACAATAAAATTTTTGACAGTTCATTACCGTAGTTTACAGAGACATAAAAAAGCTGTAATTTAACCTTCTCGCCTTTACTGTTAGTGTACCCAGTTTATGGGAAGTATACTGCACTACTTTAAGCTCTCTCAGAAAGTGCAGAGTGAGGCAGTTGCGGGAAATGAGATCGGGGAGGGGAACATTTACAGAAGTGCATTTACTGCTCTGTTTGTTTAGACCTAAAATCCCATCTAACTGCTGTGAGTAAAACTAAATATACACAAACGCACACACACAGTGTAATGACACCAAGCTATTAGAGGTCCTAAACTGAGACCCTCTCCAGTGAATTCTAATTAGAGGAGTGGTGCGCTAAACTTTTCCACACTCCTGTCCTCAGCTGTGCTCATGGGGTTGTGAACACACATGACATTTTGGTCATGTACAAATCATCAGTGTGATTAGGTCTTTTTAAGTTTAAAACATATGACCAATAGTTTTTGTATTTGTGTCTTGTTTTCCAGTAAAATATCTAAACACCTTTACGGAGAAGCAAAAAGATACACTTGTTTTCTTTTGCCAAATGTGTAATTGTATCTTTTGTATTGAACTTGTATTTTTCTATTGACATACAGTTTTTTGTTGTTTTTGAAGTATAAATCTAACAAAGTTTTAGGTTTATGCCTTAATTCAGTACAAATAATATTATTTCAAAAGCATGTCTTATATAATTTTGGTTCTACCATAAATGTATCTTACTTTAAGGATATTTACTTTACTGGAAAACAAGACCATCATGCTAGATTATCTAGATTTTGTTTGTTGTTGAGGTAGATAGAGCATTAATGTGTACATCACATGGCCAGGCTTACAACAAAAGCCATCAGTATCTACAAATCTACAGGGTGAGGGCCGTATCTTAACAAAGCCTTTACAGACAGTGCTGATTTACAATAACTTGCACTCAGTCTTTCACCCACTTATGAGGTCACAAACTCTGGTGAACCCAGAGATGAGGGCCAACTGTTAGACACGTCTGCACGTGTGGAAAGTCCCCACGTCTTCATGAGCCTCCTGAAACGATGACTCGCATTCCCCTGTGATGAGCGACAATGATTACGGGAGTGACCCAAACCAAAACAACATTCCTGGTGCAGAAAGATGGCACAGATTAAGCGACGTGCCCGTCTGCCTCGCTCCTGTGCCTACGTGCCATTTGCCAAGCAATGCCCTGTAGCAGACGAACAAGAGTCGTCTCGCGTTTTCACACACCCTCATCAACTGACTTCCTGACTTCTTGCTGACCGAACGAATTTGAGGCTTTAAAGGCATATCGTAGCATCTCATATCAGAAACAAATGCTGAATATCACATCTAAATACAGTAAAAGGGTCAGCTGAGGGCGATAACTAACCATCTGTTGAGCCATTTTAACTGGTTTTAAATACTGGTTTTATATGCAGTGTAAAACACATT
The DNA here is from genome assembly GCA_036877625.1 of Ambastaia sidthimunki. Lineage (NCBI taxonomy): Eukaryota > Metazoa > Chordata > Actinopteri > Cypriniformes > Botiidae > Ambastaia > Ambastaia sidthimunki. Next base: position 4,248 of record JAZGTK010012621.1, on the reverse strand, counting down.
AATTTTATATAAGCAAACATCCTGCAAATATAGCATTTCCTTAGTAGCACTGACTTTGCTCATTAGTTTTGATTGGGTGATTATGATGGAAAAAGAGAACCGTTTTAACTAACAGTTAAACTAACGGTTTTCTAACAGTTTAACTAGTTTGAGACTTTTGCTAGAATTTAGTCTTTTTGGTCTCTTGTTTGGGAAATTTGAGAGTCTCTGTTTAAAATAAAAGGTTAACTTTTAACAACCTTCAAAACAACCACTGGGTCTGCCCCAAGTTACCTAAACTCATTGGTACGGACCTATGTGCCTTCCAGAAGCTTGCGTTCTGCCAGTGAGCAGCGCCTAGTGGTGCCACACCACAGAGGCAAAAAATCACTTTCACAAACCTTCTCCTGGACTGTTCCATACTGGTGGAATGACCTTCCGATCTCCATCAGAACAGCTGAATCTCTATCCATCTTCAAAAAAAGACTAAAAACACATCTTTTCCAACAACACTTGCCCAGTTAATAGCACCTATCCTACCACTAACACTTCTTTCTCTCTTTCTTTCCTTCTTTTCATATTATTAAAAAAAAGGGGACGGGAACAACTGCATTTGTAAATTGCTCTATGCTAGGCTAGGGAGACTGGCACGATGCTTCCAGACTGTTGCCTTTTAAACATTGATTACTGTTTCTATTGTTCTTTCATTTGTAAGTCGCTTTGGATAAAAGCATTTGCTAAATGCCTAAATGTAAAAATGTAAACTTTAAACAACTCTAACCAGACTTTTACCAGGAATTTTGAGCTTTTCAACCCCAGCTGATTCAGATAAATATTTTGTGTCTTTAATCCAAAAATTTGAAAGCATAAATCTTACTTGATTTTTTTTTTTGTTCAAATAGAAAGTAAAATAGCATCTGTTTATAAGTAGTTGATGAGTATTGATGTCGTATTTGTTTGCTTTTTGTTATTGATTTCATTGGAACTGAGGGAGTTCAGGTGAGAGATGGAAAATAGCACCATGACGACTACGTGCAGGGCAGCACTCTGTGCTAAACATATCTGGCCTACAACCGGGCCCAGCACTGACTAGAGGGTAAAAGCCTTCTTAACAACTAAAAAAAGGGAAGAACTCAAGTGCAAAAAGAGTTTCCTGCAGCCGTTGCTGCAAACGTGAGGAAAATCACATAATCACACATTTTTAGGGGGGCCGGGATGAAAGATCCAAAAAAGGGTATAGCTGTGCCAATGGGTGGATGTCATCATGAGGGAGACACCCAGTGAGATAGGCGGTTGTAGGAGGTTTGGGCCTCTTTACCATATAGGGCCCATTTGTTTTACTCTTGTTGCACCATGACAGAATTGCACGTTTCCATGTAGAGCACACCCTCAGAAGATCCCCAGATAAGCAGACGTTTACTGCACAATTAAGGCCAAACAGGTGCACACCCAGCTGACAGACTCGCCTGCTGCTAATTCAGTTCGTGGCTGTCGGCAAAGCTCACAATCCAGATGCCCAGAGTCTGTCTGCCCTCTGTCGGAGACTGAAATAACACTTGAAGACGAATGTAGGTCAGCAAATATGGAGGAAGAGAAAAATAAATTAAAGACCTGAAATAAAGAGAGAGAGTGGGCTGAGGGAGACAGCGGAGAGACAGGAATATAGACACTTACTGTTTGCTATCTTTTTGTGTCACAGTATTTTTCTTGCTGTCTCCGTGTTTATCTGTTGAGCTCTCATAAATCCGTCATATTTGACCGAAAACAAAATAACAATAATGTAAGCGTAACATAACTCATGACAAACAGCAAGGTTTACACTCCAGTATTGATGGTGCTTCAATTTTAACATGAGTTTGCAACAGTTGTGTAATATTTAAGTTATAATATTTGTTTATATTTGCGTTCTACATGTGAAGCAGCCTTTGAAACTCAACAGCTGAATAGGCAGCTTAAACTACAAGCAGAGGAGCAATGGAAAATTTATTTGGCTATCTGATCTTATGTAATTAGATGTTTTATATTGGTTTGATTATAATGTGTCTGTTTGTTTGTCTGTTCTATACAATCCACTTTATAAATCAAGTGTAGTACTGCTTACATGTGCGTACAACACTGAATACCACAAGGTGGCAGTGTTCTTATTAATTGTTAAAATGTTGGCATAACAACTGTCTCACAAGACCATATTTCTAATTTATATACTTTTCAAAAAATCCTTTTCAAAAAGGATTTTTTTCTGTACTAGACTAGATTCTAATTTGTTTTTTTCATGCCAACATTTTTGCTAGTTTTAGCACAAAGTGTTACACCTAATAGCAATAAATAGAATTTTCATTAAACATTGTTTTAATGTAAACATTAGGGAGCTACACAGTATATTCTATACCCTATATTCTATACCCTACCTACTGTGTGTGAAACAGTATGCGATATGCAACTTTAAACATTTCTAGCAGATGTTGTCACAGTGGCTCAGAAATAGTTGTTTTGCACATTGAATGTAGTGTTGTATAAAAATGTCTTAACTCCTGGCAGTCTAGTCAAATATGTATTCATTTCAGGAACTTCTTTGTAATGCAATACTTATAAGTAAAACAAGAACACTGACCTTTCGAGTTGTTGTCCAGTTTGTAAACTCTACACTGATGATTATCTCACTCTCACGTCATTGGAAAGTGATATGAATATGCTTTCGCTACACGGTGACCCTGGTGTATCAAGAGAGCTGTATTTCATACCAGAGATCATTAACAGACACATCATGAATCTGTCAAAACAGGCCCAGCAGCAAAATGATCCAAGCTGGCTTTTCACATAGCATGCAGTTACAATTAGGTAACAGCAGGGGGCAGTATCTGAATGTGTTGTAAAAGTAATTTCTTCCTAAGTTGGTTACTAGGTATCATGATTGTGGATCAAAGTTTTTTCCTATTAAAAATATTAAGGGAGAATTAAATAATACCATCATTATAACAAGTCATTGCTGTGTCATTAGCGTGTGACATGTTTTGGTAAAAGGCTACTTTTATTAAAGGCAAAGAAAAATACACTTTGAAATGATTTTATACTAATTTTTAAAGTATGATATTTTTTACTTTCAACTGAAATGTGAACTGCAAGTATGTTATATGATTATTATTATTATGATAAGGCAGAGGATCTTAAGTCAATTTTACTTAATTACTTTGAAAGTATTGTTTGCTGTAAATGGTACTTTGGTTTTGACAAGTCTTTCAGCTTTCTCCTGACTGACAAAACTAGATATTAGCTTAAATTGCCCAGTTCCTCTCTTCTTCAATTTGTTCGCTTTTTTCTGTCATTGTCTGACATCACCTTATAAACTCTATTAAGTTACATCAAAAACAAAGATGCATTTTGCCTAAAGTTTCATCATAACTAGTTTGCCAAATCAGCTTGATGGAACTGAGTCTGATTTGATTCTTTGAAAGCTTGCCCTCTGAACCCTGATAATGTGCACTTCGAATGCTTTCTATCAGAAAACGTAATTATGAATAATTATTATTATAAACAGTACTTATTATAATTACTTATATTATTACAACCTAACATTAATAATAATAACACTTTTGTCTCAAGCCCAGTAGATTTTGTTTTTACCTGCTGTCTCCTGTTATATATCTTTGGTTGTTTATATGTGTGTTGTGTGATTTTCTACTGACCGTGTGTGTTAGTGGTTGTTCTCTACAGAGAAATAATTTTAGCTGTTCTGTTCTCTCTGTTCTTTCATGTTTCAGACTGCTGTCTGTCTGCTGGCAGGTTTTTTGCTACTCAATACATCACCAGTCGTGTCTTTCATCTCTTTATTTAGTACCTGCAGACACTGCTGTCTGCATCATGTGGAGATTGTTATAGATGACCGAGGAGCCTCTTATTGGATGCTTACCGTAATGGCATTGGTGAGGTCATTTATCTGCATTTTGTGTGTTTATGGGTTTTGTGTCTGATTTAATCTTTCTGTTTGGATATAAACTGCACATGTTTGTGCCAAAACCTGATGTGTTTTTGCTGCTTATGTCAAATGTTCTCCAACAGTTGTGTTTTTTATGTCTGTAAGTAGGTGTGTGTTTACCCCCACCCTTTCAGTCTTACCCACAAATATTCTTTGACAAATATTTTGTGCCCCTGTCTGGTTTTTGGGAGGATGTTGACAGAAGTTAGTGGTAAATGGTACATAATTTGTTATGCAGCACAGAGATTAATTTAGAAGGGCTTTACCCCCTACGACCTGACATCTCCTCCTAGTCA
>JAZGTK010012620.1:0-14818 GCA_036877625.1 Ambastaia sidthimunki | reverse complement strand
CTCTACCATGATGCAATGCACACTTAAGCGACTTCATTTCCTGTTCTCCCGAACGCTCCCAAGTCAAGCGTCATTTCAGCTCAACTTCTAACACGAGCCAACATTCCACTCCATTGTAATCATACAACTGTTTGTTTCTTCATACGCTGGCACTGGGAGTTACAATTAAATTAAACAATTTAGTGTCCTTGTAGCTTAGCTGGTAGAGCATTAGATTAGCAGCATAAATGTTGTGGGTTAGATGTCCAGGGAGAATGCATACTAACAAAATGTAAACACTGAATGCAATTTAAGTCACTTTGGATAAAAGTGTCTTCCAAAGGTATAAGGGGAGTATATAAACTGCAGTTAAGTAGCCCAAGTATACAGTGAGCATAACTAGTTATAGACACACACACACACACAAATTGTTTACCCATATCTCTCATCAGCAAAGTTATCGTTTACACATATTCATGCAAGTGTTTTTCCTGGTTCTTTAGTATAAGATGTGTACCCAAAACTCTGCTCAAGGCCTTAAAGAAATATCAGGCATAAATGTTTATTAAAAGCAGGTTATATTAAGAACAATTTGGAAATGTTGGATAGGTCTGAAGTACTTTTGTGTAAGAGATCCAAATGAAGACCAGCATAGTGTGAAATCATAACACATGCATCACAGACTAAGAATGTTTTCTGATTCTTTAACCTACGGGGTGTTTTTCTTGAATAAATGTCGCCCCCTGCTGTTCTAAAGAGGTATTTTAGTAAGTAGCCCTATAGCTTTTGATATATTCCTGTTTCATATTAAACGTAAAATTTTCTTGCTTATTTATTTCACTTTAAAAGAAATTCGCCATGCAGTTTAATCCCCGTACAGTTTGTAACCAGCGTTTAAACTGTTTCTATTTAACCAGGGATAGAAACAGTGATTTCACAATATAAATGTGTGCTTTATCTCCGACCATCTCTGTTAAAATAGCCCAACTACCCAAACGCAGCCCAGCACACCAGCAAACACCGTTAGGTAATAATAAACTCACCTATCCACTGAACCCAAACAGCAGCCGCTTATCATCCGCACCTGTGTTTACTGGGATTTAACACACAGACCTTCCGGTGTGATTTATGGAGCTTCTTAAAAGTCTAACTGTCTTATTATTATGTATTTGCTTATAACCATAAATTATTTATAAATATTAATATATAAAATTATAATATTAATGTAAACGATGTGCTTCGATTATGCAGTGAGTTACAATTGCTTTTAGGTAACCAACAAACTGGAAACATGACAGATCGCTCAAATTTGTCAACTAACTATTAAAACTGCTCGTCACGCACGAGAATGTAACTCAGGGAGAAAATGCATGTGTGTGGTTAACCCACCTCGTTAACCAGCGGCAGCTAAACTTGTTAACGCGGCTCTGCGACATGTGATGGGTCGAGTGTTTGTAAACATGCGTCAAAAGCATGTGATTCCGCTGACGTAACGCTGCGTGCTAAGCGGACAGCCAATCAGGAAACGGGGGTGTGCGAGATGGGCGGGGCATGGAAAATTCTGTGCGCTCGGCAGCGAGATGTTATATAGGATTTAAATGTGATAAAAATATAGATCACATCTGTGTGATGGGACAGAAAGTCAACATTACGTTTGTTCAGGTAAATAAAAAGTTTTGTATCTGCTAAACTTAATGTATTTAATGGACATTGCGTTATAGATGCACCATCAGAAAACAACATGCGTTGTAATGTGACAGGTTGGTTAACTTTTGTTACATTGTGTTTAAGGTCTAAGGCAGGATCGTTTACTTTATTAACTAGAATATGTCGGATGTGTTACAGTAGTAAATGTAAGTTGACCCAATAAGTCAGTCTGTCCTGAACTCCATGTGTGTGCATCGCAATGATGGTGTGAAACATATCTGTGAACATTTTTACATGGTTTGTGTGTGTATCTACATATACATAAGCAGTTTTGCATAGTAGTTATAGTGCTTATAATTAAATACACAAACGATATTCGTGTTAGTGGAGAATAACAGGTCAAGGTGGGCTTTGCATGGAGGGGGGTTTACTGCTGCGCCAAAGGTGTGTGTGTGTGTGTTTGTGTGTGTGTGTGTGTGTGTGTGTGTGTGTGTGTGTGGATTGTCTAGCCCTACTTGGCGTCGCACTGATAGGATGTTACGCAGTTCTTATTTACAACTCATTGCGCTTTGCCCTGACCCACCAAACATGTTTTCCTCTGAACTGATATCATCACCAGACAGCTTTCCAGCCGGAATACCGTCCAGCAGGTCAGCTTATTTATTTTTTCCATGAATAAAGAGTATAAAGTTTCCTAACAAGCACCAGTCGATTAACCAAATTGGTTTTTTGTTGTACTGAGCGCACAAATCTTCTCAGATTTGTATATAAAGGCTGATAGTGCTTATTCATTACATTATATGACTATGAGTTTATGTAACCTATTCTGTTGTCATTCGTTTAGTTTGGGGGTTTGTGGGGTAAACATGTGCGTTTTGCCCCTTTTTAGCCTTTATTTTGTCAGCTAATGGTGTTTTTAGTGAAGTGCGCACCTTTTATTTCTGGTGTAAACAAAGCGTTTATTTGCGTCTGCCGCTGGGCGGCGCTGTTGTGCGCTGTGAGACTGACTGCGCAGTTTAAGGTATCCAGTCTTGAGAGAGGATGTTTCTAAAAGGGGGTTTCTGTTTATTTATTTGTTAAAGATAGTTTAGCATTAACTGAAGGCAAATAAAATGTTAAATTAAATGTTGGTTTGTCAGGCATAATCAAACATGTTTTAGGAATACTTGATCTGACAGTTTTGTAAAGCAAATAAAAGAAAAATACTGTAGATTTCTTTTAGAGGTGAAATGTTGTATAACCTTTAAAAACATTATGAAATGTAGACTTAATTCACTACATAAAATTCTTTTTGATATCTAAATCGCTCTGAATTTGATAATGCTACAATTGTTATAACATTTCAGTACTACAGTATTTTTATGTAAAACATTTCCTGCTGTATTTATTTGTGAACACAGCATCTTTTTATTTTTCAGTGGATCCAGGATGGAGAGAAACAATAAGACTGTAAAGGTATGTGTTTACATATCCCCAAACAGCTCAAGAAAACTCCCATGCAGGTTTATAATAAAGAACAAAATCATCCGTGTCCATCACATTTATCCTCTTTATGTTTTGAAGTTAAAACAGTGAGAATCTGCAGTTTCTGCTTTACAGATGTCCAGGCAGAGAATCCTCATTGCCCTCTACCTAATTTAAACAGCTTTTGGGAATATCATTCCTGGTATTCTACCCACCCAACAGGAAACATTCTCAGAACGTTCTGTAAAAGTTGTCTCAGAGTTATAAAAACGTTCTTGCAATAATGTTAGAAAAATGTTTTATATCTTCTATATCTTTTGATATAAAGTTATATATCAAAAACGTTACTCTTAAACTGTGAAAGATTTAAAAATCTGCCAGGATCCTCATTCATGCCCTATTTTGCCACAATTTGTTTTGAACGGACACCCTGTCAGCTCTCTCGAAAGTGCGTCATTCAGCTCCTAAGCTGTGAGAGGCAGTCGAGGCCTGTTGGTTCATTGTAGTCAGCTGGCTGAGTTCCCTAACATTAGAGATTAAGTCTACAGGAAGTGGAGTAACTATGTAAAGATGACGCTGCTAAAATTAACCCACCGGCTGCTTGGTGCTAAATGACGCCTGTATTAATAACAGATAGGAAGAGCGCTAGTTAGCATGTACGATTGGCAAACACAGTGCTATAGCTGACAGTTTCATTCACAAAGACAGAAGGTTTCTTATCATTCCAGTGTTGTCTTGTATTTTTTTCTTGTTCCTAGCTTCTTTATTTACAAAAATGTCTTTAAATGGGACCGAAGTTAACAGTTAGAGATCTTCAAAGATTAAACCTCAGATGTAGAATAATTCCTTCAGATTGGAGTCTCAGAAGTGACCAAGTATTAATAATTAATAGCACATTCCAAACAGGCCTATGTGACACGTTTCCAGCGACAAATGGTTTGTCTGTCCACACCAGCAATTCACATGCTGGGAATTGTTGACAGGCTTTGTCAGGGGAGACTTTATGTATAGATGAATGGAATTGAATTTGTTACGTCTGCAAACTCCATTTGGTTTTAGATCATTGTAGAGTCTGTTTGTAAAGGGTCTGTCTGTATCTGCCTGCATATTTAATCAATACACAGTGTTTTGGTGCCAAGCTGTAATGCAGTGAGAGGTTATTCAAAAAGCCATTAAGCTGACATAGATGTTCCTCCTTAGGCGTGAGGCAGACATTTGATTACTGCATACAAGATGAACGTTAATTAAAGATATCTAAGAATAACATCACACACCTCACAGCTCAGTGTTTCAAGCTGTGCACCGCTCACACATAAACCAGAATAGAGAAGAGGATTATCATTTGCTTTGGTGCCAGACTGCAGGCGGCTGTGCTGACCTGCCTCGCTTCCACACTTAGATTGAGATGTCAGAGAGAGGTGCATGCTGGGAATTGTGGTCCGTGTGAAAGTGTGTCAGGCCACTATGAGCACAGAGAGGTTTCAGTGCCCGGGCTTGTCATTTATCATCATTACGGTCTGAATATTTTAGTCGTTCTGAGAGGTGGCGCTTCTGTTTAAAGAGGTCTATAAAACTTGGTCTGTTCTCAATGGTGTTCTCCCAGAAGTATGTGATTTTACAAGGTGCCATTTTTGCTCATTAAACCACAGAATCCTTTGAGCCAATCACCTGAGCTGTACACAGCATGTGACCAATCACGGTGGAGCCACAGGAAACTGATGTTCCAACAATTCTGATTGGCTAACGGCACCAGAGGAACACACATAGCCCCAAGCCCATGTAGTTTTCCTGAGCTGTGATACAAAATGCAACAGGCAGAGCAAAAATAACACAGTTTAATTAATTCATGGATAAGAATCAAGCCCTGCTCTAAATTTCTTTATGTTGAATATCTCATTACGCTCAGAATCTACGTCCTACATCAGATGTTAAATGTTTGTGGAAGCCATTTCATATTAAACGTGATGGAAGATCAGGGTAATTAATAAATTACAAAACCCTGATACAAATATTAAATGACTTAAATGACTTAAATGTTTGTTTTAGCAAACAGACAAAGACGAGTAAATGTCAATATTTAGCTGGTTGAGATGGACTAGTTTGCCCCTGCTGGTAAATACTGTAACTACATCATATTTTTCCATAAAGCATCTCTCCATTGACAAAAACTCAAAAGTAACCATCTGACAAAATAACAAACATTTTAAATGTAATATATATTTTAACCATTTCAGTTTTTTGGAGGCTAAAGTATGTGTTACATATCAAAATCGAGAAAAATAATTTCAGAGGTAGAACAGGTTACAGTTCGAAAAATCTTACAAAGACTAAATTTGGTCTCAAAAAGTTGAATTACTGAACACAAAAAATGTTCTTTATTGAATTTTACTCAACATTTGTATTTGTATATTTACTTCTGCTCTGTCATCTGTCGCTGTACTGTTGTCTGTATGTTAATTTGCCCGCAATGTTTCCCATTTGTAAGTCGCTTTGAGGTTGTTTGTAATGTATTATTGTCAGATGAGGCTGCAGAGGTTTACGCTTCTTCCTCATACCTCATGTAGGTTTTGAATTCGTTGACATCATCCATTCCGTCTGTCTCCATGGTTACAGATCTGTAGTCACAAAACAGGAAGTCGATCCTGATGTTATATTGTGATTTTTTAAAAATCATGTTATATTACATCTAACCCTTCGTGTCTAAATAACTAATTTAAATGTTCATACATCTACGTATCGTTCTTACTGATAGAATGATGTTACCAAATTACAAATGTCATGTTTATAAATTAAAGAGTCCTTCCGTCCCAACCCATATTATCTGATTTGGCTGTCCCCTGACAGGCTGGGACATTTCGAACAGGCCAGGGAAATAGGCCGAGATTAAAAACACAAGAAAACAGCCCAGTTGTTACATAACCGCAGCGATGTGCCTTTAAAAGCTGAAGGCTGTCAGGTGATCAGAGCAGCGCGGTCATCTCAGTTCAGCGAGACGCCAGAGCGTTTATCAGAGAGGCAGATGAGACGTTGGCGATACGGGGGGTGCTGATGGGTAGAGACAGTGATAGGAGGACAAGAGGACACTAGATAGGGAAGCAAACTGTAATCAAACTGCTCTTTTTCCCTCTCGCCCTCTGTTTCTCTCTTTCAAACTCATTATGTAGCAGAGAAGGTGTTGCCAGGTTGAATTTTTCAAGAAGCTACATTTGTGTGGCCGTAACAGAGCGAAAAAGACCCAAGAATTAAGGGCTGCGTCACAATGAGCGAGAGAGATAGACAGAGACCAAGTGAGAGAGAAGGACACAGAGGGATTGTGGGAGTTTTTGCGGTAACTATTTGTCTGGGTGATCACAACACGCGTGTTTGTGTGTGTGTATTAGATCTATTTATGCAGACATGTGTCTGTCTAAAAACCAGCAGTCTGAAGGAGCGATTCTGCTGTTGCAACAAGATGAAAATAGAGCGAGCAGGAGAGAGGGTGGAGGACTGGGAGAGAGAGAGCGAGCAAGAGAGGGAGGGAGGGAGAGAGAGAGAGGTTTTGGATTAGTTGCTACGTCACTTTTTCACGTCGAGAGGAAAACAGCAGCTAGGAAGAGAAGATTTGGACATGTGTGATTTTTCTCCTACCTGTGAGTGTCCCAGCCCTCCATCTATTCGTCCGCCTTTTCATCGACTTCTTTTCTTCTCCATCTCTTCTTACTCACACTTTCACTCTCTCTGATTTCACGATTTTGTCCGTTCTACAATAGAACGCAGCTCTAGAATCGCAGCTCCAACGTGGATTTGATACCGTTACAGAGACCACGGTTTTGTGTTTGTGTGTCTGTGATTCAGTTGTTTGTTGTGTGTGTGTGTGTGTCAACGTATGTGTGCGATGCTGGGCGTGTGATGGCGTCGCGAGGTGTGTATGATGCGAACGAGCGCGTTAAAAACATTAACATTATAAAAGCGTTAATAAAACGAACGCTGTTCTCGAAAGTCCCTGTGATATAGACAAGAAGAGTTTAGGACCGGTTGCAATGCAGTTTGCATTTGAGACAAATATTATTGTATTGTTTTGATCAGTAGCCAATACAGTGGACACCAAAAGTGTCTGTTTTGTAATCACAGTACACACATTACAGACGATATTGTCTATCTGTATACAATAGATCAAAGATGGCTTCTAGTAACAGGTAAGTGATATTTAACTCAGATAGGACTGAGCAGAGATGTCCCTCTGCCTTCTTAAGACAACAGGTAAGGCGCCTTTAGAAACGAGTGTGGTGGGTACCGTGCATTTTATGTCGCATTTTATGTCGCATTTTATGTCGCATTTTATGTCGCATATATTGTGGAAGCTCAGGTAGAAATTTCAGAAGAACAGGTGGAAGGGATACGACTCCAGATGTTTCTCAAAGATGAACCATCAGGAACTTGGCAGCAAAATTTGTGATCTTTCAGCAAGAGACCTAGAAAATGGGGCAGTTGTGATGTTTTAACGTCACACTTTCAACAACAAAATTAGTTTGTGCTGAGTTAACAGGAAGCACAAGTAATGACGCAGTTATATTTACTGTACTCTCTTATATAAACGTTTAGATCTCTCTCACTCTCTCATTAAATTCAGGACTATATGTGTCCTGCGTTTATGAAAGGGTGTAAATGTTATGGGAGGGAATCAGAGAAAGAGCTAGAAAGAGGGAAATCGAGTGAGCAGGCAGGAGAGAGAGAGATAGAGAGCGAAATTGTTTACCTTGCTCTCTTAGTGACTGTGCACTGGCGAGCGTCCAGTTCACATGCGCTAGACTTCCTAAAGCAGCCGCGTCAGTGAGTGAGTGACAGAGCTCTCCTCCTATCAGCCGCTGGATGCTGCCTCCCGCTTCTCCTGCAGCTCAAATCCGATTGGACTATCCTAGGCAGGCAGTGGGAAGATGAATCTGATTGGCTGAAAGGTGATGTTATTATTTGTGAGTACTGCATGACGTTGGATTTTTATTGTTTTCACAGAGCTGTTACTTGTTTTTTTGCTGTAAAAAAGCAATGCGAAAAAGTATATTATCAGATGTCACTTAAATAAAATAAAAATGTGCTGTTACTTTATATTCTTAAATGTGACACGTTATGTTTTTTATTATGTATGTAAATGTAAACATGAGTTGGAGATTCTTTAGCCTGCATTGAATGGTTTATTTGTCTTCTCAGTGTGATGTTTTTGATTCGCTCCCGGTTGTTTGTGTCTGTGTGATTTGGCACATCAATCAGTTACCTTCATCCTCCGCTAGCTGACCACTACACTTCCTGTTTAGAAAGACGGTGAAGCTGCAGGTTTATCAAATGCATGTAGTTTCCGCTGGCATGTTGGAGACGTGGTCTATGCATGACCCTGTTAGCATTTAGAAAATGTGCTTTTCAGAAACCTGTTGCATGTCGAGCAGTGCTGTCCCCAGGTAACACCAGAGAGAGCCAGAGAGTGAGTGTGTGTGTGTGTGTGTGTGCGAGGCAGAGGCTTGCACTCCAGCTGGTAATACTGCAGTAGACGCCACAGCTCTGGCAAACTCCGGTGGCACAGTGGCACAAGCAGGCTGGAGGGGAGAGCATCTCTGGCTGGGGAGGGCTGTGTTAGGGATGAGACGCAGGCGTCTGGGCCGAGGATCGGATTGTGACGCAGATTGAAACTTGTGCTGTTTTCCCCCAATTTGTAGCGTGGTATTATGTCACCCTGTGGTTATGACATCTGTGTTTGTGTAGAATCTTCCAGAAGCTTATTTTGACTTCCGTTTCTATTTTCTATTTGTTGAAGATGTTGTAAAGCAGATTAAAATTTAACTAAATCTTATTAACTGCAAATGTGTGAATATATACATATATGAAACAAATGCTTTTTTTCTGCTTATTTGGTTAAACAAACATCTCTAAATCCAGGTTATGAACAAAGCCTGTTAAACACACAGGATGAAGGCAGGTATACAGCAAACACACAGGCGGGAGAAAGTGAGAGGGGCAACCAGATACCTCAACACAGCAACTGTCGCCATGCTCCTCTCCAAACAGCTGGGAAATTCCCACAAATCCCGTCCTATCAGTCAGATAAGGGTTACCGAGCTCCTGGGGCATGTTTCTTCCCTCTGCCGTAGAGCTCAAAATAAACACGATCAGCAAACTAAAGAAGGCAGAAATAAATATTGGTGAACTGTTCTTCTGAATTTCTTTACTGAATAGTCAGTAGAATTTATTCTCTGGAGGAGGTTGTAATAAAAAATGTGGGTTTTGGCTCTGAAGATCCAGGTACACAAAGACACAAACAAGAAAATCCTGTCAGGGTGTCAGTCTTACAGGGCGATACCTGCTGCCACACCCTCATCCTCGTGCCCTGCCGACAGGAAACCTTCCTGCCAGATTCCTCCACTTCCTGTACTGAGCCTGCAGCTGTGGAGGTAACAGCCCAAATGAACCTCTTTTCTAGAGACACTCGAGTCTGTATGTCACATGATGAGTGAGGTATCAAACCTTTGCTTATGGGAATTTTGTGTTTATCTTAATTTAGACTTTCTGACAATTTTATTTAAGCGAGGTTGTGTAGAATCATATTTCTTTATTACAAAGTCATTTTTTAAAATCAGTATTTTTGCCTTTTCCGGTGAAAACAAGATACATTTGCTTGTGAAATTAAACTAAGTTTTTAAAGAATATACCTTCATACCTCACACAGGCATGTTTTAGTTTTGTTTTGTTTGTGTTTTAACCCTAAACCTGAAACATTATTTTATTCGTAAAATGACTTGCCAATGAAGAACAATAACAATTTACTCTGTTCTCTGATTTCAAGGTTTAAACAGTTCAAATTGAATTTAAACAATGGTTTTAAGGATGATTCAGATTCTGTTATTTAATGGAAAAATAAGACAAACTACTAGTTTAGAAATGTTGTGATTTGCGGTGTGATTTTGTTGCCCTGGTTTCAGTCCTAATGTTCATTCTTTGCCTCCAGCAGGTGCTGCTTACATTCTTGTCTACGTGGGGCATTTCTCAGCCTCTCTGCTGTTTATTAAATGTCTGATGATCTGAGTGTATCAGATGTAGGTAATCGTAGGGAAGTTACAGATTAAAAATGTTTCAGACTGGATCTGTGGTGATGGAGGGGGAGACTGTTGTTATGTGTGAAACTGTACATACAGACATTTTGCTCACAGTTATCACTAAATGGCCACAAACACAGGCTGCTCAGCATTTTATTCTTGCCAAATTTGCTTAGTCAGATTGCAAATCATCTTTGTCTTGTGTATAATTATTCACTGGCTTTGTGCCACAATTGTCTGAGCAAATGTCTTGCACTTATGAAACCACATTATCTCTGACCTTTCAAATCAATATTTCTTCTGAATGTTTTGCTTTAAGTTTCGTAACATTTCCTTCAATGAATCAAACATTTTAAGTCAGAGGCCATGTTGAAGATTTGAGAGTTTAAAGTAGCCTTAGCTAACAGGAAATATTCTCAGAACATTGGCTAACGTTCCCCAAAAGTTCTCTTAAAGTTAAAATATTTAACATGCTCTTGCAGTAACATTAGTAGAACATTTTTAATGTGATAAAATGCTTAAGTAACATTCTTATAACCAAACAGTAATGTTAATACAACATCTAAATAACTGGATATTTTGAACGTTCCTAGACCTTTTAAAACAACATTTTTAACGTTTTGGTACTTAATGGAAATGCTGGGAAAACGTTCTTATAACCTAAACTGATAGCTGTGTCGTCTTTTACAAATTCAGTCCTGTATATTCTTCTGCACTTCTTTCAGAGCAATAATATTGATTATTATCTATGACAGAAGCATAAGTGTTGGGTTTCCTGTGAAATGTGAGGTTTATTGTCTTTTTTCTATGTGGTTTGATGTGTCAATCTGTCAGCAAAGACTGAGTTTTGAGTAGCTGCTTTTGCATAGAAGCTTCAAGCAGATTATGATGGCGACAGCATTGCTTTTGAAGTAACGTTTAAACGTCAAGAAACAGCCAGAGGGTCAAATCTGTGACAATTTGATATTTTGCAAACCAGACACACAACTAAATCAAAAGGCAGAGGCAGTAAGTTTAAATTACCAAACGCTTGCTTAGAATCACATGCTACAATTTTGGAACGTGGACAGTCATGGATACAAGTTTAAAAACCATTTGTTTTAACATTGAGTGACGTGTTAGGTTCCACACTGTAGAAAACTACAGCCTATTTTTTCTTGCAGGAAATGATACAATTGTGTCTTAAAATTGTCGGGTTGTGTATGAGTTTTGTTGCAGTGTCTGCTCATCACAGGGCAGTGAGAAGATCGACTGGCTGCTCTTGGAAGCTGGTTTCAGATGGTGTTTTAGACTGATGCTGTGATGGATCTAGCACCATTTGAAATCAGTGTTCTGAGGGTGGAGAATACATCACTTTCATTACTGACTGAAAACAACATTCAACCTGAGCTCCAGAAATGACCTTCAAGATCTGTGTCCTCTACCCAAGGCTGACCGATTTCTTTTGGTGTTCAGAGTCTTTGAGGGTTTCTAGCACCATTTGAAATCGGTTACAATGAAGGACAGATATCTACGCTGGAGTTTCGATACACCTCCTTGGAGTTTTTAAAACAGATGTTACACTCAGTTCTAAATGAATCGGCAACCAAACAAATACAATAATGGCAGAAAAGTCATTGTTGATTGTTAATACATTTTTTAATTTTTAATGATTTGTTTTAACTATTAACTAGTTACTGAACTGCAAATTCTCGATTTGCCATCTACTTTGTATGCACCATTATTTGTAGATCCACATTAAATGCATCTAAACAGACGATTAGTTTAATTATTGTTGATAATTTGTAGTTTGTATTTTTCATGATGCATTGTAAGGTCATTTCTTTGTACTTTTTGTACTTTTTAGTCCAGTAAGGTGTTGTGGTAATGAAGTCTGATTTGATTAATAAAAATATATATTTCTATACACGTGTGTGCAATCTGGGTATGAATTACTAGTTGACGTTTTAATACCATAAATACTAGGTAAGTATGACTCGACCAGTAGGTGGCGCTATTTGATAACTTATTGGTGGTCAATGGGGATCAAACGTCAGTAAAACAATTGAAATTTTTCAATAGAATTTTCATTTTGGGCGCGCGCCTGCAGACCATAAATGGGCGGGGTCAACAGTGTGACGTAAAATCAATTTATTGTTGCTTATATCAGGATAAAATAGAAACAATTTTAAGTAATTTAGGGTTATAGTGACAAACATGCACTGATTTAGGACTTGGAGATGTGAAAATCTGTGTAATTATTAAATGCAGTGACAAAAACAGATAAGAATGAATGAATGAATGAATGAATGAATGAATGAATGAATGAAGATGTGGAGACATTTTCAGATGTGGAGATGCGTTCACGGCTTATCTCAGAGACTCAATCTGCATTGAAAAAAAAACGAATTTACAACATTATAAGATAGAAACAAGGAAAAGCGTTATAATGTACTGGGCAATAACCTTTAAACAACTATTTTATGCTTCCAGAGTTCACACTTTTTTAAATGTGATTTTAACAGGTTAAACTTGCATATATCTGCATTATATAATGGATAAAAGTGGAAAATATTAGACCACCACATTAACTAAGATCTTTAAAAGTAGTAGTTTTATAGTCATGGTCACTAACTTGGGACACAGTTGTAAGAGAGTTCCAGGTATTTGTAAGTTCCATAACACGGATCGCTGAAAACTGTGTTGCACACAGGAACGAAACAATCTTGTTTTCCATCACATCTGTTAACACACAAAATCAAAGCAATGAAAAGGAAAACTACTTTAACCTCCCTTAACTCATGAAGTTTATGCTGTTCTTACCGACTGGCCAGCACAGCAGCTGACGTGCTCTGGACACACTGAACATTTGAGAGCTGACTAGCCGGTCTTCCAGCAGAGCAGGTTGCTCTGTTAGTACGTCCATAATTTGCTGAAATAACTTTTATGAATGGATTGCCTGTTGATATAAAGTAATATAACCTAAACTTTATTATACCTTCATGTTGTCTTTAGCCAGTTCCACATATTAACAAACACACTTTAACATGTGGAAGAATTTTAAGAGAACAGAGAAGTAAAGAATCAGTATTGTGTATAAAAAGATCCGATTGTTAACCTACTTGTTGAGAGACAGGTATAGGACACATTCAGGTATTTGAAAGTCCCATAACACGGATTACCAAAAACTTTGTTACTCACAGGAACAGAACAGTCCGGCTTTCCATCACATCTGTTGAGACACAAAATTTAAGCAATTATTAAAGGACAAAAGGAATCTACTTTAATGTCTCTTATAATGTTTTACTGTTCTTACCGACTTGCTAACACAGTTAGAGATGTACTCTGGACACACTGAACATTAGACAGCTGGCTAGCTGGTTTTCCAGAAGAGCAGGTCACGCTTTTTGTACGGCCATAATTTGCTGAAAGCACTTTTATGAACTGATTTTCTGTTGATGAAAAGTAGTATTACTAGTATAACAATCTTTGTTGTTTATGTGTAACTGGTTTATATGACAGCTGTTTGACAACTGTAAAGGTATAAAAAAATATGATTGTAGCTGGATAAAGCTGCTATACCAACATGAATAATATGAACATTTATTGCTGAAAGACTTAAACTTATTTAAAATGCTAGTGATGTTTAATTATAGCTATTATTACTGTTGGCAGGTCTCCTGATGTTGCCCCCACAGCATTTGCATAAACATTCAACTTTGTAACCAATGTTTTATATTGAAATACCTGCTTAATGCGTCTTTGTCAATTTTTGTTTTTATAAAAACAATCAAGGTTTCAATAAAACGCAGAGAATTTACCGCAGTTGAGGCGGAGTGTATTTCCCTCACAAGTGGTGACTGTACAGAGAAACAGACGATTAAGCAAAAAGAGTTAAACACTAACAGTACTAACAAATATTTATCCAAACACACACATACAGTTTAATATGTTGTGGGAGTGACAGACGCATTCTACAACCAAATTAACTCCATCAGAAAAATGCAGGTAGTGAAATCAATGTTATTAATAACATTTAAATATCACACATCAGATATGTGCCTCTACTGTATGTGATTTGCAAGAAAACCACAGGGGAAGTTTTATTCTTGACTCATTCATGTATTGTGACACAGAGCTAACTGCTCTCACCAGCCCTGCAGTGTGTTGCCAGATCTTTACAGAACAAACACAAACAACAAGACCAAAAAAACCTAAATAGCAAATATAATTTTATTCTACTGTGCTATTAGTATACTTCTTTTAATGTTTAAAAATAAGAATGTATACTTTATCCTACTTTTTGTTTCTTTGAAATGTACTTTATGTACTCAGAAAAAAAACAAGTTGTAAACTCAAAGTTCACTACTGTTACACTTGAAGTATATACTTTAAGAGGTCTTGTGTAAAATAAAATCAAATTAAAACGTACTTGTTAGGACACAGGTGTAGGACACTGTCAGGTATTTGTAAGTTCCATAACATGGATCACTGAAAACACTGTTGCTCACAGGAACAGAACAATCTTGCTTCCCATCACATCTGTTAGCACACAGAATAAAGCCATTCAGGTTAGCAAGATTTGTGACAAAAGGAAATGATTTTAATGTCCCTTAATTCACAATTTGTAACTTTTCTTACTGATTGGCCATCACGGTGAGAGATGTGCTCTGGACACACTGAACATTTGA
>JAZGTK010012619.1:238-14818 GCA_036877625.1 Ambastaia sidthimunki | reverse complement strand
TGCTGTCTGCGATGGCCTGCTATGTGGGTCTGGTTCTGGGAATCCTGCTGGGAAGCACTTTTGCCCCCAACGTGATCTTCGCCTTTGCAGGTGGCATGTTCCTCTACATTTCATTAGCTGATATGGTAAGATAACAGTCATTGTTTTCGAGCAGATAGGAACTGTACCTGTGGGCCACTGAGTGAACTGAGTGAACTGCATTAAAGGGAATCTCTCTGTCTCTCTCTCTGTCTTTCTCAGTTTCCTGAAATGAACCTGATTGCCAGTGAACAAGTACAGAGCACGAGAACGGATGTGGTGTTTTTCTTGATTCAGAACGCTGGACTGCTGACAGGGTTTTCCATCATTCTGCTCATCACCATGTTTGCTGGAGATATAAACCTGGGCTGATTCACTAGCTCATATTCTCTGAATCAGTGCTTGTCAATTGGTTGCGCTTCAGGACCCATAATTTCCTCTGGGCATCAAGAAGCGACCCCGTTCGGTGCCAGAAAGATTTATCATGCAAAAGTACCAAAAATGCCCTCAGAATCTAACGTTAAAATGTATTAATATCACATGAATCTAACAACATGCAGAAGTATTTACATATCTGACTGAATAGTAAACAGAAATTGATGTTGTAAAGGGGTTTTTGCAACCTAGCACACTTTCAAGAGACTTTTGAGGAAAAGGCATTATCATGGCCATCAGTCTGGGTCAGAAAACTTCAAAGCTTGAAGCTTAGACGTCATTAACTAAAGATATGGGACCCCTCCCTTTTAAACATAGCCAAGCGTATTTATTTTGCCGTCATAACACATCATTTTATTTCTTTATATTACATTCTTTTAGACATGATTTTTGAGGTTATGACACACCAGTTGAGAGCCACCGCCCTCAAATATGCCTTTCCATCAACTTCCTATTCCTGACGAGACTCTCATATAAGCTATTTATTTGAGAAAAGCTACATTTCATTTTTATAAATCATTTGCATGGAATAAACTTGAAATCATTAGGTTTAAAGTAGTTAAATGATTTATACAAGTTGATTATTCTGAATGTGTATAATTTAAACAGTTTGTACTGTTGTAAGTAAACTGTACTGACCTACTAACTAGGTTTTGTAGAAGGCACAGAGGGTGGTATTTATCTTTGCTGCTAACTAAGGCCATGGTTAAGTATCTTGTAATGATAGAAACCTCTGAAATGATGCAAAATAAAATGAAACCAGAGTTGTATTAAAAAAAACAAATTTATGTTTTTTTCTCCATTGAACACATCCATCTGTTATACAGCTGACTGATATATCTATACATTTAGTCATTTAATATTCATTAAACATATAATGTACATTTAAAAGCATCTTGGAAACAGTACAGTGCAATATTCTTTACAGTCTAAAACATCATTTTCTCTCCAAAAATATACATCTATATAGTTCTCAGAACATTAATTCTACACTTTATGTAAGTAAAAATAAACTCAATTACACCAGGAGATAAAGTAACTTTCAAACAAACAGATTTGACCAAATAAAGCTATTGAGTAAAACTCACAAAACCTGTGAAAAACATGTCTCGCTTACCCCAGAATCATCAAAAAAATGATTTTGCCTAAATCAAATTATAGAACAATTTCGCAATTTTATTTGTAATGCAATTATATTAATGGTCCTAAAACAGGCCTTATTTTCATTTTCTTTATGCAAAATATTTTTTCTTTTGATTGTGGGGTAAAATAAAACCTGGACATGTTTTTAAGGGATTCATTTTATTACGAGGCACATGAGCTCTAAATATTCTAGAACAGCACAGTTCTACTTTATAGTCACTGAACCAGCAGAAGAACATTTTGGAATGGAGTTATACGCACAGGAACGCAGATACCGCAGAAATTCCAGAAGCATTAATTTGAGGCACTAGACACAAAGTGGACTACAACACCACAGAACAGCACGTTAGCCTGAGGGGTTGTCATGCCAACAGGCACAACCGCAGCAAACAATTACTAACCGCACACATCACTGACAACAAATAACACAAGAGGGTTAATCAGCGAGATGGTTGGACTGAAGATACTTTACAACTTCTGTCATTGAATCAAAGACAGTGTGACCTTCAAACCATCAAATGTCTTTATATCATCAAGCTCTTGATGTGATCCAGAACATTCAAACAACATTCAAGAACATTTTTCAGGAGACTATCCATTATATCCCAAAATTGGATATCCCAAAAGTTCTTATTCTATCCTAGTTCATCATTGCAAATATCCAAGTCTTGGCAAAACAGTATGGAGTGATGTGTTGAGGTAATGAGGTAGATGAGGACAGACAGCTGCCTCATTGGTAACCATGGTAAAAACCTGCCAATAATGAAAGACAGACAGGGAACAGAGTGGCTAACTGATTGTATATATACACATCAAAGGCCAGCCTCAAAAATCCATATTGCTGGAGGAGGTCTGACCAGTCACTGTACAGAAATAACACACATACTCTATTCAAAATTATTTACCAGCCAAATATTACAGCACTATGCTCACCACTGGAGAGCTACTGTACAGCTAACAATAAGACGAGCAGCTTTACATGACTTGTCTATTTTTAATATTCATATGAAAAAATTCTATTTTCATAATTGTCCATTTTAAAATAAATGCTTTCATCATATCATATGATGAGTTTTGAATGAAGTTACATTTGACTTTAAGGATCATGTAAACAACTAATCAATGAAAATAAATGATTGTTGAGCAGTCAGACATACCGGCACCATCAGTAACCCTTGACAACAATAAATACTGTCAGTAACCCTTGACAACAATAAATACTGCAGCTGGCTACATGATCACGCATGGAACGTTCTGGAGGTTGTCTTAGAGCATTATATACAGTAACAAAGCGATTCATTTGTGTCAATAAACATCAGAGTTTACAAACATTCGTCTTCTGTGAATTGTGATAAAATTCACACCCGTCTATAAACGATTTCACAGTATTTGTCGGTATGTTTAAAAAGCTATCCACCTTTTCTTCCTCTGATCAACTTACCCCTGTGTGTTTGTATTGAAGAAGAAATAAACTTGCACTTTGTATTAACATACACACTGTATTGTTTTGGTGTTTGATACCCGTGAAAAGGTACTAAAGGGCTGCTACTGCAAACAAACTTCAAGTTTAACGTTTACATAAACAACATGAAGATGTTAAATAATCAAACGAGGGTTGGCAAGTATCAGTATTTACCACAAACTCAACACCGTCATCATTTGATGATGAGATACTAATACCAGGTGATAGTTTTGTGTCGCTAAGTTTGTGTAGCACACAGACGGTTGATTAAATACTGGTTGCTTGCTATGGATCTCAAAACAAGATGTAAATTGGCAACAATACTGACAAGCAAAAATAAACACCAGCATGATGCTAAGGCAAAAAACTAGGCCACCGGCAGGCCAAAATCCTGACAGCTAAATCAACACCAACAGCTAAATCCTGAGAAACTGCAGTTCTATCATCTTCCAGGGCTTCTGAACACCACACACTGAGATGTTGGAGATGACAAAACCTACACATGAGAAGGTACCAGGAAGACAGCAAGCTAATGGAGTGTCTGTGTGTCGGCTGGGTGGTTGTGGGACATCACTGCCCTCCATCACTGGGAGCCGGACTGTCAGATCGGCCTTCCTTCAGACTGCCCGACTGTTTCTTCTGCTTGGTTTTGGCCTTTCTCAACATGCACACCTAGAACAGGAAACAAAACAGTGTAAACATACAGTACACAGCGTTAAATATGACAAATGTGGAACATTATTGTTCTACTGATGCACTTCTATGTAAATTAAAAAAAAAAATAATAAAAAAATAATTTAAAAAAAAGTTTAAGATGTAAAGTCACTAATCATGTGAGAAAGCCTGAGATAATAAATATTAATTGCTGTGTTAACATCGCTGTGTAACCTTTCATATTCATAAGTCTAGTGATATAGTTTATTATTTTCAAATCTGGACCTTCCACACTCAATTTCATGATACGGTGTGTGTGTGTGTGAGAGAGAGAGAGAGAGAGAGAGAGAGAGAGAGACCTTTGGTCCTGCAGCCGAGATGATGATTTGTCCTGGTGATTGTATCCAGGGTTCTCCGTCCACCTGCACTGGAATGGGTTTGGTCACAGTGATGCGAATGTAGCTGCCCTGAGCGATTCGAATCCCAGAGCGCAGCCCACTCTGAACCTGACCCTGACACACACACACACACACACACACACACACACACACACACAGGCTAAGCGAACCGCCCTAAAAATGTTACAGACTGTTGCCATAAACCATATTAACAGCCAACATTTTGTTTTCTAATGGAAGTATATGAAACATCTGTAGAATGTAAGACAATTTTTCTAACTGAAAATTAACCAAAGATGTGTTAAATTACCTAAATTATATGTAGTTATTATATCATATTTAATTATATGTAGCCAATAAGATGGTTTCTTTAAAGATAAAACAATAGACAAAAATGCTTTGCAATGTCACACTTTATTTCAGTGCATGTTCAAATAAATCCCATAGTAAATTGATTTACTATTTCACAAGGACTTTTTACTGAGAATCACAATTTTTTTAAACTCTCTTATTCATTGAGCTTGTTAGCAGCAGGTGGGCGGAGCTTGGCTAAGGGTCAACTATCATGTGTGCACAGCTGAGTGAACAGAGGAAGACAGATGTAAGATAGAGAGATAGACAAAGCTTATCTGGACTCACCATGTGCACCACGCCTGTCACACCCACAACCTCCAGCATACCGTCATCCATCCTGGGCCGCCCAAAACGAGAGTCACTATCAGATCCCCACAGATCAGCACCAGATCCCCAGCTGGTCTCACACACACACACACACACACACAGTCAGAATCTACTGGTATTACTATACTTTGTGAGGCTTTTGGTGCCTATAACAAAGTGAACACAAATACCACACAAACAAAAAAACTGTGCTTATTGGTCAAAACAAAAGAATGCACAAACATTTCTCATTACTCATAAAAACCTCATTATTTATATCTACACAGACACAGGGTGACACCTGAACCACATCCATATGTGCTTGTTGAACATTTAATTTCAAAAACATGGTCAGTATTTGGCTGCTGGCCCACTTTTTACTGCTAACAACTTCAGTTTTCCAGTGTGTTGCAACATGGCTGCAGTGATTCAAAACTGTACAATGAGGTTCAGGTCTGAGCTGACAGGCCAGTTGAGTTTTTCAACTCAGTAAACGCTTTCTGAAATCTGGTGGCACGTTATAGTAGCGCTACAATAAAAGTCATTGTGTTTCTTGATATGCCCATTTAATATACTTCCGGCCACGTAGTGTATGTTTGTGAGTTTACACCTGGGAATGTTGAGAAATATCAGTCCCTCTATACTGGGAAGTTCCACATCTTGTTTGTCGACCTGCAGTCTGATGTCTTTATGAAGGTTTCTGGTGTGACTTAACTTCTGAAGGCCTACTTTCACATACACACCTTTATTGTGAAACCTGAGAGAAACAAAGACAGCACACATATTTAGAATGCACATTCCACAGCATTCCACACAGTACAGATGTTATGGAGATGACTGTAGCTGCTAACCTGCTGTTGAACTTATCTGGTGTCTCCTCACGAGCGTGATGAAAGTCCAGACTCAGCTCAGCATCGATGCCAAGACCAAAATAGTTACTCATCTGTACGATCTATAACAGACACGTATATACAAACCAATGATACAGTATAGAAGTTAACCTTTTTCAAAAATGAAGGGACTGAGTTTATTACATCTAGATTTTCAGAAGAAAATGTCTTGATGGAAGTCTTTGGCTCTTGGTTTTTGTGGGTGGGTGGTAGGATCTCGCTTTGTGGGTGCCAAGAAACTGTGAATGAATTTTAGCATGTTGCAATGCAGTGGCTCAGATGTTTTGGGTGGTTGCTAGGTGGTTGCTAACCGTCTCAAGACAAAAGAACCTACCACCAAGTGTCTTTGATATTCCGGTCCTTAAATATGGCTTGGGTTCCTGCTTTAGCATAAATCTATGGAAAATCTAGTCGTATAGGGATAAGTACCTGTACACATCTACATCTAAAAACTTATAACATGCTTGTCCTGAACAACCTACATGTCTATAGCATAAATGGTGGAGGCTATAACACTCAGGGGAACAGCATACAGTCAGAGGAACTAATGAAGGCTTCCGTACCTTGGGCGGCTCCAGGAAGCCATTCATCTTCCCATCCTCTGTCATTTCCTGTGCGTCCAGAAGAATTGTCCAACGGTCCATCTGCACTTCCTCTGCCTCGTCTACCGACACCAGGATGTTGTAGGGATCCTCACCGCTGTAGCCCGCCCCCCATCTTAACACCCGAGCCAGATCATTCCCTAACAGCACACACACACACACACACACACACACAACACACACATAATTATGAGGATCTCAGAAAGTCAAGTCGTCCCTTATCAGGCTGGTTTGCATGGCAACAACCAATGAAACGGTGCCTGTGTTTCCATCACTCACCGGTGCCCAGCGGTATGATGCCAATCGCTGGCTCAGGACAGGCGATTTTGTGCCGGATGGACTCCAGAACCCCCAGGACCCATCCCACTGTGCCATCTCCTCCACAAACCAGGATACGAAACAGAGGAACGTCCCTGAATGTGTGTAACCTGTACAACACACACACTCACACGTGAGACAGGAAATCTACACTGTCTGTCAATTAAAATATGTCTTCAGTGTAACACCATATCATAACAAAAACAGCAGAGAATGATACAGTAATAAATCTTGTGGTTAGAGAGGAGAGCTTGTCTAACCCAGGTAATGGTCCTCCACTGGTGAGCTCAAACACCTGGTGAGGGTTTAGAAGTTTCCGGAAGCTGTATAAGATCTCTCTACCCTTTAATCCACCACTTTTAGGGTTGACAAAGACCAACAAAGGGCAACTTCCTTTGGGCAGCTTGCTTTGCTGTAGGAAAACAAAAGAACATTGATTTAAAAAAACAGAGGGAAATGTATGTTGAACTGCATTGCAGTTTCTGTCTTAACCACTAGAGGTCAGTGACATCTAAAGCTTAGACCAGCAGTCTAGCTGCTTTGACAAACAGACCTCTAGTGTTAAAATGCACAAAACGGAAAAGCACGTGACCTCCTACAACACAAGTGTCAGATCAGAATAAGTGCATTTGTGAGTCTCATCAAACATGTTTTTCAGTCTCAACCCCAAAATATAAAACCCAGTAGCACCTTTAAAGAAGCCTTTTCAAGCAAATAAAACAAAAAGAAGTTTGCTATGTTTGAAATGTTGAAACAATAAATATAATGTTCAAAATGTATTACAAAAAGAACTGTAATATTGTCTGGTAACTTTCTGAGTTTACACACCCCTCCCAACTTCCCTCCATCTACACAAGCACACATTCAAACACAAGCGTGTGTGGTCTTCATTGAGCATAAGATGATGCTGCGGTACCGTGATCTCAGGTATAACCAGTGAGCAAAGCTGCCTGTCGCTGATGCTGGTGTCTTTAGCCAGCATGTAAATTCTCTCCGCCTCTGAGAAACAGCTGACCTGCACAACCACAGCCCCTGAAAACAAACACACACCTGCTTACACACGGGATCCAATTATTTTCACCTGCAAGAACAATCAGTAATAAGTCAAGCATACAAAAATCACAATACATGCTGACTTGTATTTATATGTAGTTTATATGTATTTTTACATTGTGTATACAAGGACATAAAATGATGGAGAGGGGAATGGGACAGAAAAATGTGAGCCAGATTCAAAGCTGCTTAGCTCATATGATCACCAGAGCTCAATGTTTCGACCGCTAAGCCACCACTTCCAGACCTTCGCACAAACCAACACAGCAGCACAACGTTATAACAACGTTTTAAGCATCAAGGTGAATGTGCCAGTGAGCATGTTGCGGATGACTGAGAACAACCGTCAGTTCAGAACGCTTGTGTCTGGAAGAATAGCTCTCATTTACAGAGAGCTGAGAGTAGGCCAGACTCCAGCGAGAAGGCACACAGCGAGCGGTTTGTTCTGCTTCCCGACCTTTAGGGTTATCAAATAAAGTTCTCTGAGCTCAGGATAAAGACAGCCATTCTAAAGCGGCTTTAACACAGGGACAGACACAAATGTTTTAAAAGGCATTTCCTGTGATGGGAAAAGAGGCTGTTCCACCAATAAACCCATAATTTATGGCTATGGTTGCCATGGAGCTCTTACCTTGACCGGCATACACATGAGTGATTGTGACCAGGTGACCTGGAGAGAGGAGAGAGATGGATGTTAACCCTGAAATCAGGAATAACAATAAGTCTCATCCGATCTAATCCATCCCAGCAGAGCAGCACTAAACACATTCATCATCAGTCTACAACTTACACATCACTGCTTTATAGGGATCATTTCATGGAAAGATTAATAAAAATCACAGAGCTTGACGGGATTATCAGGCAAAATCTGATCGAAACAGTAAAAAAACTCTTGTTTTTGCAGTACAGTCATGCACAGATGTGCAGACTCACTCTTTATGGCCAGATGTTCTGATAGCAGGTGTGTGTATTCCTCTTTACTGAGTTGAGTTGGAAGACCTCCCATCAGCAGCGTGACCTGCGCCATTCGATTCCTGCTTTCCTCTACGTACAGCCGTGTTTGGTTCATCTGCCTCAACGATGTCTGAAAGTCCCACTCAGAATTACAAGCCAGTAAAACCAAAAGCTTTTACTAACACTGGGCTCGATCTGAAATGAGACATACTTTCCGTATCTCCTGCAGCTTGTCCAGCAAAATCTCCTGACCGTCAAGAATTTGTCGCTGAACTGCGGATAACAAGCATGAGACAAAATCGGGATATTATAAAACTGTACACAAACCTTTGCATGACTCAGTATGCAAATCATTTCAGTATCATAACTTTCACTTTTGCCTTTATTGACAATCAGTTAGTGAATGTTTATATATTTATCTCACGTCAAATCATCTCAATGTTTTGAAACCCAACACTGTCAGCTATATAGTACATTTTAAAGACTATGACTATGAATACATACAAAGCTTTGGGACAATGTTTGAAAACCTAAAAATTAAAAACTACAGGTGTACAAACTCTGAGTACCATCATCGGAAGATTCATCAGGTGAGCAAAAGTGATCTTACCCTGTTTGCTGCTCATGAAAACTTCTACAAGACTGAAATCAGCAGGGTTTTCATTCTGCAGAGAAAAGTAGAAAGCATGAGGATTCACACCAAGCAATTTGTCCAAGTCAATTTACAGGGAAATATGGAAGTGTTTGCGTGTTGGTGATTGCAGGGGTGTGTTGGTGGCTACTTAGTGATCCAAAAAAAGGTAACCTATTTTTTTTTACATTTTTTAAGTCTTTATAATATTATGGGCACAAAAAATTACCCAGATCCCTTATTGAGTGCAAGTTTATGATTTTTTTTAAATCAAGGCAAGTGCCTTAATTTTTGCTCTTGTTATTTAAGCAAAACTCAAGGCACAATCAAAAAGCAACAGAACAACAAATGATGTGATGTATCATTTATGTGCGTAGCACAATTTGTGCGGGACCACCCACATGTGAAAGACCCTCAGCTTAAAAAATCCCCAACCCTAAATATCAGCAACAGATAATTTTGAATAACCTTAGCAGCCATCACTAAAATCCATTAACTGTAAAATGAATTAAAATACTAGTGAAAACAGCCACCTGCTGTCCGAGCTGTGAGAGCACTTCCTTTATGACTGACTCAACCGTGCTGCTTTTCCCAGCAGAAACTGAGACGCAGGAGACTCCAGCCCTGAAAACACACACAGCAGAACTCACAGAACTCTCCTCATTACAGCATCATCAGAACATATAAACATCAAAGAACGTTCCATGTCACCATGACGATTCTGTTGGCCTGCCACTGACACAGACTGATTTACTACAGTTAAATATTATATAAGAACATCAACATCTGATTCTGGCACTAACTAGCAACATGTGTAAGTCTGACTCAGTCCCTCCTTGACTCAATCAACACTACGTTAATAAAACGAAAACTCTTTATTATTTCCAGATCCATGCTAACAAAAGATCTGATGGAAAGTCGAGCGCATAAGTGGCACTGCTTATTTTATTTCATTAGTTTTCCAAAAGGTTTCCTTATGAGGCCCAGCAGGAGACGGGACGCCATCAGCATTTGTGATCCATTTTCTGTTGGCATGGCAACAACATCTAAGGTAAACCAACACTTGTCATTTTATCTCCGTGGCAACCGGACACACAAGCTTGTCATCAGTTGAGTGTGTTTTGGTGAGGTTATATACACTTGTGCACAGTGTGTAGCACACAGAATGACTTTTGTCCATCCTTACAATGTTTGGAAATGGTATATGGTTTGTTTGGAGAATAAGAGAACAGATATCCTATTAAATTCTTCACTAAGTAAACTTGGAGTTTGCACTCCTCGTCTGACTCAAAAACTCTATGTATTTTAGATGTGTTGGCCTTTAAAATATATATCACACCATTCTGTATGTTAAAAAAACACCAAATATTCTCTTATCTATTTACCAACATTTTTGTGTCATATAGTGTTTGTGTAGTTGGTGATTTTATTACTGATGACATTTTTTGGATTTTGTTGGATTTCTAATCAGGCACTAAGTATTAGACTACTTATTTACATTTATGCATTTGGTAGACACTTCTATTTAAGGTGACTTTAAAGTACATAAACATCAAAACCTGATACAGTAAAAGCAGAAGTAGATCTCACTTCAGCCAGCTAGGGTAGATCTTCAACACCTCAGTTTCTCTGGACTTTGCTCTGAGAATCCAGGAGTCAGTTACACTGTCCTTAAAAACAGGTTTGTGGTCTGGTGTGCCATTGCGATTGATGATGTCATCAGTAAAAAGCCCCTGCTGGCCGTAACTCTGAAGCTCGTAGTCCTGCGGCTCATCTGGGATGTAAAAGGTTCTAAGTGCTGCTTCCTGTCAGGACAGGAAGTAGAAATCATAGCAGAATAAGTTTGGATTTTAAGCATGATCTGTATGGTGTACATATATAGTTGCTGTAAAGAGTTTTTGAGACACACAACACTCAGGTGAAAGTTAACAGAAAAACACCTCACCACAACTTCCTCATTCTTAATGATTCGAGGGATTGAAACCAAACGAAACTGGTTCCGCTTGGCTGCGTCATCGCCATCGAAAACTTTCAGCGTCTGTTTCCCTGGAATTCAAGAGATGGAAGATTACTTTAACGGGTGACAGTTAGGCATGGTGTTATTTTTGGTTAGATCTGTACCCGTGTCAGGTGATCCTGTGGACTGAGTCTCCTTTGTTGTGATTGGACTCTGAGTGTCGACATCATCCAGGTTATCTAGAGAAAATAAACTTCTCTATGAGAATGCTGTGGTCATGTGATGTTATGTGATAAACAGTACTGAATAACATTCAATTAAAAGGGATATATTTAGCACATATTCTTCTTCTTCCAATTACAGTTACATTACAGTCATTGTGATCCTTTCTATTAAAGGTAAGTTCCGGGTTCAACGTAAGTTCAATACATATATGACATGCTATTACCATAGTTTCCACATTTTCTCAGTTTGTAGAAACAGGCAAAAATATTTTTATTGTTCCTGCAGCATCTCGGCTAACAATTTTAGTTTGTAAGAACGTTTATATTTTGTAACAAAAAAAAATATTTTTTTTACATTATAGAAAACATCCAGTTTTTTTGACATTGTATTGACATTACTGCATCTTTATAAGAACCATATTCAAACAATTTATAATTGTGTAATGTTTAAAATGTTCCACTAATTACTTAAGAATAATGTTTTGCCCTATGATATATAACAAAGCATTACTGCAAGAAGTTTTTGAGATAACTTTGAGATCGTTATCCAATGTTTTGAGGATGTTTCCTGTTAGCTGGGATGACGCTGGCAACACCAAGGTCATGGGTTCGACTCCCTGACAAGTGTGTATGTTAAATGAAGTTGAATAAAAGTGTTCTGCTTGTATCCAAATTTAGGGTTAAAACCATTTCTGAAGATTGTAACTTTGGCTCTTCATCTTCATAGTACTGTATTAAACATGCATCTCTCGTCTGAAGAAATGAGCTAAGCATCGTGTGACGGCCCGTGCAGTGAGATTACCCATCTCTCCATGCTGGCAGTTCTCAGAGATTCTGTAACAGTGCATCTTGCTGAAGTTTCGTGAGTAGAGCTGCACGCAGCTGGGATGCAGAATCATGTTGCGCAGACGCCCCAGGCTGCACTCCTGGGAAATGATTATATAACATGACGCATGTGCCTGCAAACATATAAACACAGATAAGCAGTCAAGCCAAGAACCCGTGAGATGTAGCACAGCACAAATGCAAGAATCAAGCTAATAATGTCAACAGCAAGACTGATGAAGACACTAGTATTCACTAACAAGCACATGAACAGCCTTTCATTCATACATTTATAAGTGTTACATCATTATCATATTCAATATTGACCAAATGCAAATGTGTGATTGCCGGAAGATATTGCATTCTACACATCATTCTGCATCTGTTCAATTATTAATCTATTCGTTGTGAGACACGACAGCTTAAGAGCCCATTTACCTTCATTCTTATCATTTAGTAATGAAGCAGTTTTTGTGATGAATGCAGCTGACAGCAGATGACCTGAAAAAACTGAAAGGGTTGAAACAAGACGCACGCACTTACCGTAACGCCGCACCATTCGCACCTCATGCCAGCGAGGACGTCTGAGGAACTGCAGGTACGCCGGCAGACCTCACAGCGGGCACCTGAAGACATGTTGCCCTCTCGCCAGTGGTGCTGATATGTGTCCTATCAGGAGAGAATCTGATAGGTTAGGACCAACCATGTGATCAACAACTGAAGAAGCAGTAACTACAGAATATAACAATGGTGTCTAACTAGCTCTAACCAGCTTGACCAAGACCTACCAACCCAGGTCCAGGTTAACTGTTAGAACAACCATCTACGTCATCATTAGCCAGAGACTGACCAGCTTGGGTCTCTTCCAGAAAACTTCGAAAAACAACTTAAAGGGAAACTTCTTCCATCATTTACTAACCCTCATGCCATTCCAAATCTATTTTACTTTTTTGCTTCTGAGGAACACAAAAGAAGATATTTTGACATGTTGGTAACCAAACAACACTGGCACCCCTTAACTTCTATTGTATGGACACAAAACCACTAAGACATTTTTCAAACTATCTTCTTTTGCATTCCACAGAAGCAAAAGTCATATAGGTTTGGAATTCCATGTTTTGGTAAACTATCCCTTTAAGATGTTTTAACTGGATTCTTCAATCATAGCAGACATTAAATTAGCTCAGAAATTGCATAAAACAACTAGTTATGGATTAATTCTCTAGCCTCCTGGCTTTACATGCGAGGCTAAAAGATGCAGAACGTCTTATTTCTGGTACTCACAATGTCTTGACCTCCATCTTGGTGGCAGAAGCGACAGTCGCTAACGCTGAACGGGGCGCAGTCGCTGTGAACGTGCAGCTCACACACTGAAACACACACAAGCTAACGTTATGAAACTGTGTGGTTTCACCGCAAAGCAGATATCATCAACAACTAAAGCAGGCAGTACATTCATTTCTGTTTCCAAAACAGTGAATATGTGATCAACATCAAAGAGGAGCTGCAGGTCTGATCTGCAGAAAAAAAGCACTGAATTCATGTTATTGTTACAAATGTTTGTGTTGGTGTGAAAAGAAAAGACAGAGTTTTCTTCAGAGCTTCATTTGCACCTTTTGTGTGTGAGAGACAGAGAGAGAGAGAGAGTGTGGGACAGAGCGATAGATTTGAGTTCGAGTGCGAAATTTCTTTCAACTCTGTTTCTAGAATTCAGCCCTGCTACAAAAGGCCATTCTGCCATTTCCATGGCAACAGCTGCTTTCCAAATGTTCAGAGCACATAAATGAGCAATAATAAAATATTAAAAAAGTGGCGAGACATGAAGCAATTGAGGGAAGGTAATAGATTTGATGTTAACTGGTTTGGGTAACTGGTAACTGGGGAAACTGGCTGCTGGTAAAACAAGACTAAACGGCAAAGAAGCCCTATTCTACTCTACACTAGTATTATTTGAGTTTCTTTCTTACTCGGTGTCCAAATTTGCTCACTTGTTTTTTATCCACCACTTCAAGTGAACTGTATTACTTAAGTAATGTTGTGAATAGTGAATGAAGCTATACGGTGCAATTTCAGACACAGTTCAGCCTAATGTATTCAAACGTTACACAATTGCTGAACACAGCCATTTCTCTCTGACCCTCACAATTACACAGGCCATATCTTTATATCTTTAGGATTGCCTTTATGGTATAAATTAGGTGATTTTAATTATTACTGCAGCCAAAACTTAATGAGGGATTAAATGAGCTTCACTTGGCAGCATGACAGTTTTTGACTAAGACCAGCCTTTACCATAAACCTGTATGTATTCCTGCTTTTACACACACACACTCACACACTCACACACACACACACT
>JAZGTK010012618.1:0-14819 GCA_036877625.1 Ambastaia sidthimunki | reverse complement strand
CCTGCTAGTCACCTATTTTTCATATGCTATGTAATATTACAAAGTAGTCACTATATTTCCACAGTGAGAATGAGTTCTCTGACAGCCTGGAGAATCAATTGTCTACTCAAAATCAGCAAGCACATCAGAAAACTAAGGTTTGTTACGCAACAATTTTTACATTTTCAGGACATTTTAAGAATTTTGACAATACTGAATATTATCCACATATGTTTCATGTTTCTGGTTAAAATGTTATTCATATTTAAAAAATGTGGAGTTATTTACTGACTGCATGGTATGTTAGCATAGATGGCTACCACTTTAATTACTGTTTTTTTTAGGTGTTACCACTTTAATTACTGTTTTTTTTTAGGTGTTGTCCAAAAACGTTGTAAATGTTAAATTTTTATGTCTAGTTTTATCAAATAGAATTGCAAAAATCATGACAATTTCTTTTCAAACAACATGACCAGCTTTCCCAAACTGTCCTCCCATTTTCCGAACAGATGTCTGCTATCTCAGGCTGGTCGACGTGCTGAAACAAACAAGCAACTTTTTGATAAAAGAGTGCGTTTAAATTTTTTTTAAGAATATACCAATTAATTGATTATCTGTATTTGTCTCTGCAGTTACAGTAAACTGGAATTTAAGTATTTAGACGTTAAAAAAAATGACATGCTTTACCTTTAAATTACCTGTTTTAATTAGCAAAATCAAAATATTTTCCTCTTGACTGTTAACAGTTGATTGGATGATGTATATCAGCGATGTCTGTGACTGTAAAGTGCAACGGCTTCTCTGCAGTCTCTCAGGGATGTGTTGGCTCTCCTCCATCCCCTCAGGGAACGTGGAAGCTTTATATCTTCTCTTTTCACTTCCTCTCAGTTCCACAGCTGTCAACCCTCTCTCAGATCGTGCCTGAATGCCTCTGTGTACTCGTCATCCACACTGGCTCACATCAGAATGACAGTGGAGCAGAGTGCTGCCCCTCCCATGTCACACTAAAGAGTTTCTCGATAAATCTGTGATCAAACCCATGGCGAGGGGGGGAGAGAGAGAGACTGATCAAAACCTTTTTAAATAATGTTCGATACAAAAGAGGGGAAAAGCTGAAGCTCCTTTGATGTGACTACAAACGTTTCTTCTGTCACTCTGCCATGAACCGCCACATTATGTTATGTTGAACTGTTGCCTCAGCTTATTGTGTCATATGTTGTTTTCCACATTTTCTTTGCCTGCAGGGCTGCAGGTTCATGCTGATTTGCCCCATACACAGGTCTGAGGAGGATATGAGTTCAGCCCAATCTCAAATCAGAAACATTAAATTCCAAGGTAATCAACTTAATACAGCTAAGCTCTGGTACCTGCATGATAAAGATCAGCATGTTCTTTGAGTGGTTGTTTTCTTCTGATTGGAAGTTCCTAAACAATAAGTTCTTAAAATAAGAATACAGTATAAAGTATACAGTGTACAGTTTCCCAGCCAGTAGTGGCAACAGTTGGAATAGCAAAACAGTTCATCTCTGTCCATCCACCACTTCCATCTTTCGTTACTGGGATAAACATGTAAATAAAGCTGCATAGTAGCTTTATATAGTAACAAATAGTAACAACATAGTAACAAATATTTTAACGTCAAAACAACTGCACACATCACTTTTAAAGGATCATTTGGATCATGCACTCTTTTGCAGTGTTGGTTTTTAATTAGCAAATTATTTTAAGATTTTTATTAAAGTAGTTCCAGTGTTTCCACTACTATCCAGAAAGACACTGACTGTAGTGTCCTTTTCTTCACCCCCAGGTGTCTCTCGGCCAGTGGTGAGGAGAAGAAAACGGTCCTCTGCTGTTTTGCTTCAGCAGCTTCTGTCCCTTCAGCAGCAGGTTGCAGCTCTACAGGCCGACAAAAGAGCAGTGAAGCAGCTTGCGACAGAGCAGAACCATAGACAAGAGCAAGCACAAGTGCAACTAGACTCACTTCTCCAACAACTCAATACATGCAAGCAGCTTTCTAAGGTACTGCTGGACCAGTGTAACATTTTACTGTCTCACAACTATACTAACACCTTTTTCACCTCTGGATTTCAACAGTAGCCTGTCACCACTGAACAGACATGTGTAGGCCCTTGAGTCCATATGTCATTTTATTTCCACATGCACACACACAGTTTGAGTGTTGGCCCCTGTAGAGTGTGCAGTTACAGTGTGCAGTTACATGGGTGGAATTACCAAACCTTTTTGAGAGTTTATTAAGTTAAAGTCTTTCTCGCTCTCTCGCTCCAAACACTGCTGCAGTGACATTCTGTGTGTTAGCACATGCGCATAGACGTTTGTTTGTTTGCCTCAGAATCTTGCAGTATTCATGGAGTGGTGAAAGGGCAGCAGGTCTAGTGCCCCCATACACCCAGTGCTGCCCTATAGTGTGATCTCTTTTAAATTGGCTAGGGCTGGTGTGATCAGATTTGACTGATTAGGTGATGATAAGCAGAGCAGTGTGTGAAACATGGCTGTGTAGTGGAATGGTACGGTAATTTAAGAGTTCTCTGTCTTATTTCCCATTTAAGCTAGTGTAAGAAAGATTGCCTTAAAAAAAAAATTTGGAGTAGGATATCTTTAATAAACCAGCAAAGAGTGAAATCTTTGCTCAGTTATTGCAGATTGAGGAAGAAACTTTGAGAGAAGTCAGAGAATTTCTCATCAGGTCCACCTTATTGGAAAAATTACATGTAGGACGGGTCTTATATAAAAGAAAGGGTAGATAAATGGAGATATTTAAGAACGCATCAGGCCTCAACAGTGCTAACTGTTGTAACAGACATTGGGTAAAAGAAAACAGCCCACCATCACAAAGAACTAGACGGCTTAACACTCTTTGTCACTGGTATGCATTCCAGCTGTGCCCCTTTTAATGTAAATTTGTTTTTCGTATATGTAGAGTTCACCTAGCCATATGTTAAGGTTTTATTTTAGATTGAATTGCTAGTAGTGTGTGAAATGCTTCTCTAACAGCAGATGTTTTGAGTCCTATGATGAAAGGAGATGCAGGTGGCAATAGAATAAATTAACAAATTGCACAAATTCTGTTGTTAGAATTCTTTTGTTAGCATTTAAATAAATGAATAGTACTTTTGACAACATTGCGGCTGCATATTGACATAACAAGCCAGATACTACTTTAACCCCAGTATCAGACACTTGCACTTTTTTAATGTGCAAAATAAATACAAATTTACAAAAGATTCACACAAAGAATAAGTGCATTGCTGGGGCTTTATCCTGTGTGTTTGTTAGTTTGTGTTCCTTCTATATTAGTGTTCGTGTCAGGTGTCCCACTACACTCAGCTCACATTGATCCTTGTGCCCTTTGTGGTCTATTATTGATCCTTTGTCTTGCTCATCTTAATAAGTCTGTCTCTCTCTAATTTCATTTCATTGGTTAGGCACAAAAAACAAGGCTGTTGTGAGAAGCGGCCAAGCTCAATTAAACAAAGCAGCAGTGTAGTCATACTGTACCAAAGCAAAAGTGTCGCAGAGCTCCTGTAGTGATTACGCAGATGTCATATGCTGTATTAGTAAAGAAAGGATCTCTCTGTGGAATGGATCTCAGACTCTGTGATGTGTATTAGATGAGTTGGATAGGTTTCTTTCCTCCTGCACGTTTTAACTGCGATTGATGGGTATTTTAGCTGCACCTGATATACTGCATCTGCTGTAGTCAGTATGTGTGTGTGTTCCTTGTTCTCTCTAAGTGGAACACGTGCTCTGGAGCAATGTGACACTTTCATCAGTCAATCACAGTACACATCCCTGTGGAGCACCCAGCTGTTCTCTCTCACTCCTTTCTTTCTTAAAGAAATCATCTCCATATCTTTTTTTTAATTCATCAAATACTCCTGCTACAAGCTAGTGATCCAAAATGATTGTAGGGGTAAACATTCTTTGTTTGTCCTCAGTGTGATTTCTTGTTGTTAAAGATGAAAGAGCAACTATGCCTGATGTACTTTGACAGGTAAGATACTTACCTACTCAGCTCAGCCTCCCTGTGAAGATAGCTGTCACACCTTTGAGCCATTCAGATTAATCACTGCAGTGGGATTATTATGAAAGAGTGGCAGAACCTTTCTTATCACCCCAGCGGAGAAGCTTGACAGACGGTTTGACAGGCTGGATCTGTAATCTGTGTAATTTGCAGGTGTTCTTCATGTTCTTCTTTTAGGAAGGGTCGGGATTACCTCAGGATTAGACTCCTGCAGCAGTCTCATCTGACAGGGAGGTTTTCAGGGGCTGTTAGTGCTAAGCCAAACTAACCTCCGCACATCTCCTCTGCGTTCAGTGAGATAGACAAGTCTGACTTGGTTCTAACAAGCCTGACAGTTTAATTTTTAGCTTCAAGTGACTGGCTGGTCAGTTCGTAAATTAGCTATAGACATGACAAATCTCCTCCGGCAAACTTTTTTTTTTTACTTTAAGCTTTTTAATAGTTGAAATAAATAGTAAAATGTGAAATGCTGTTGTTTCAGTACCACATTAACAAAATTTAAAAGATAGAAAAACTTAGGTTTAAACTTAAAGATATAAACTTAAAACTTAAGATATATAGATATAAATTAATATATAAAACTTACAATGTGAGATGGTGGAGAATTAAAATCATAACAGCAATATTTTTGTAGCAATATTTTAAGGGGAAGAATCACAATATTTTGATAAAAACTGTAATTATCATAATAGTAATAGGAATTGAGGTGTCAACTTCAGCTTACACTTTATTGTACACTTTATGTAAGGTGTTATTATTACAGTGTAATTATACATTTAAGTACTGAACAATTAATTAACAATATAATGGATAATTTACTATTATTTCTATAGTAAGTACCTGTAATGTGTAACAAAGACACTATAAAATAAAGTGTTACTCGACTTTATTAAAGGTAATGACAACTTTGTATAAAGGCATGGTATGGGATTATTACAAATTATAACTTTATTCTCGTAATTTTAATGATCTTGAATTAGGTGTATTAAATATGGAAAACATCAAAAACATGCAATGCTGTGTGTCTTCAGGACCAGAATTGAGAACCACTTAGGACTGCTTATGAGAGGACATGTGGGTGTGTCTGGGTGAATGGAGAAAACCACATGATCCTAATGGCACTTAGGGTTATGCAGAAACCTCAGATTACTGGAAACACCATCAATACCTCTAGCTGTATGGCCAGGCTGTCTTTCAAAAGCCCAAATCTAAAAAAGAAATTGCTCTATTAAAAGGTCAGAAACCAGATATTGCCATCTGTATGAATGGTGCTTCAGATGTTCGACCAAAGACTGTGCATGTGGTCAATTTCCCCCTGATTTGCCATATTGCAAAAAGGGAGCAGTAGCAGAAGAAATCATTATGTTTTGGCAGAGGGTGAAGTACTGCCACTGAGTGTTATTATAAACTCTGTGTGTGGTTGTATTCCCTAAACAGAGCTTTGTGTTATTCACTTAGTTCTATGCAGTAACTGTGTGCGTTAGTGAATGAGTGCGCAATTAGCCCTGGTGCTCAGCTTTCAGCTCGAAGCAGTGCTGATAAACTCCCAGAGTGCACTGGGGCGAGCTGACAATGGCTCTATTAAGGCTGACAATCAAACAGACACTGAGGAATGATCTGTCTCCTTATTATCATACAGCTTTAATCGGATTTAAGGCTTTAATCACAAATTATGTTGTCATGAGACTGAAAAATGCTCCCTAATCAAAAAAACTCACCAGAAATTGTTTAATCAAACTTTTTGCCTCCTTGTCATTTTGCTCACTTAATTGATTTTTATCTGCTTCTTCATTAAACAGCTATTGTAGAAGACTTGTAAATTTGTTTATTAATGTTTGTGTGTTGGTGAACAGAAGCAGGCATGTGAGCTGGCTGGTTTGGAGCAGCAGAAGGCATCTCTGCAGATGGAGTTAGAGCAGTGGAGACAAATACAGCAACAAAAG
The DNA here is from genome assembly GCA_036877625.1 of Ambastaia sidthimunki. NCBI lineage: Eukaryota > Metazoa > Chordata > Actinopteri > Cypriniformes > Botiidae > Ambastaia > Ambastaia sidthimunki. Next base: position 8,855 of record JAZGTK010012618.1, on the reverse strand, counting down.
ACAGTGAACCCCCCTGAGCAACTGGAAGCCCAAGTCAAACAGCTCACTCACCGACTGAAGGTTCTCTACTGTTACTTTAATTTAAACAGGTTTACATTATTTATATGTAACAGTAAATGTTTCATACAGTAACCTTTGTGGAATAAGTAACATCTGTTAGGAACCAAACTAATTGTATAATATGACATTGTCCATGATAGTGATGTATGAAGTGCACTGTTTTGTAAGTGTTTTCTTTATCAGTGCCCTAAAGTAATTATCTTGAGTCCAGTGCCAGCTGCTCAGATAGATTACTGATATATCTGTGGTTTTATATTTTAAACAGGTTTAATAGTATATCCTGTATGGCTTGCACTGTAAACTATTTTTTTAGAATGGCACTATAATAGCCTAAGACCTATAATAGCCTAATAAAACACATTTTAATTTAGAAAATACAAATATCTTAAATTTTGACTAACTATTTCTGATTTTTCAGATTTTTTTACCATAAGACATTTTAATTCAATTTCTATTTTCTCATAAAATGTTTTTCCTCACCTATCAATCATTACGAGTCAACATTGTCAAATACTAAACAGTGTAAAATTAATTTATACCATGAATTCTACTTCGCAAATCTAACTTAAGGTGTGGGGGGTTGGGGTATACATCCTGATGATAATATACAGGGAAGTGAACCCAAACCCTTACGTTTTGCAATAAGCTGTTTTTCTGGAATCAGCCAGATGTAAGGAATATAAAGTGTTTGTGTGTCTGTTCCTGGCTGTTTTGTAATGCATGTTTAATGTGTTGTGTGTTTCAGCATGTACAACAGCAGTGCATTTGTTTGCACAGAGCTCTCAAAGACTGATTTGTTGTCTTATGCTTATTGGTTTACAGAATGTTGCAGCCATCCAAAAGCCACAGATACCAATTATGGATTTGCCAATGCCCCACTAGATCTTTCTCATTCCTTATTTTTACCCATTTATAATACCATTTTGCTCGAAACTGCATCAAAATATAAAATTATTGCAGATCATACTTATTAATGTATTTATTTTACTGCAAAATATCAAACTATGTGTCTTCTGCAGACTACTGATGCTAGAGCATATATTATTTAACTGTTATTTTATAGTTAATATATAAAACATATGTTGTAGTTAATATATAATAATATATATATAGCTAACTTACTTTATGCTATATAACAAATTTAATTTATAAGTCTTTATTTCAACTAAATATAAGATGCATGAAAATATTAATCATGCACATCACCACAGGCTTCCCACCTTAACCTGTCATGAGGAGTTTTCTGGTTGTGTGTGAACCTCTTACCGTGACACACATTCACAAAGGTTGAACAAATGCAGCAGTAAATACCTCATTTTATATTATTATTGTTACTATTTGTCCCCTTGAGAATCAACACATAAAGCTGATATCTTTTTAATTACTTGATGTCTTTGTGTCTGAGTTGTTCAGTTTTTTCAGTTTTTTCAAGAGTTTTATTGTCATATGTACAGGAAACACTCTGTTACAGTAAACAATGAAATTCTTACTCTGTGGATCCTTTAGAAGCCTAAGACAAAGACAAGTACTCAGTACAAATTGCACAGTTGCAAAAGTGCTAGTGCAAGTGTGTACATACATATGTGTGAATGTGCAGTTTAGACATATGCTGGTGTTTGAGATGTAATCATGTAGATACAGTATATACAGTAAGCGTACTGTGTGTGTGTGTGTGTGTGTGTGTGTGTGTGTGTATATGTGTGTATATGTATATATATATGCATGTGTAAAGTCCGGTGAGGTTCACAGTAAAAATCCACCAAGAAAAATATAGTGTGACAATAAAAATGTTTATAGAAAATACACAGGAAATGTGCACATGTATATTTATCCGTATAAATGGGTTTTTAGCATTACAGCATCCACATTAAGAACCTTGATGACTTTGTATGCATAAAGAAGTTGTGCATGGTGGGAATATCAGATGATAGGATAAATGTGACTCTTTCTCTTCACAGAGCACCAGCAGTGAGATGAGCAAACACAGTGCTGCTAACAAGAGCCTGAGGGCACAGTTAGATGAAAGAGATCAGACAGTGAAAGAACTGCACGAGAGGTAAATGCTCTCTATCCATCTGTTTCTGCTTCTCTTTCCTTCTTAGTCTCTGATATTCCCACTTCTTTACTACGTTAAAACTCCTTCGCTTTCTGTCTCTTGGGCACTAGGTCACAGTTGCAGTGTATGATTTCACCATGTGGCAGCTCTGAAATTGCTAAAACCTACACTATTCACATTTTTTGAATGGTGGGTTTTGATTTACCACGAAGCTGCCTATTAAAACATACTAGCAGAGAAACAGTGCCAGAGAAACAGTCAGAAGAGGTGTCATTTCTATCCCATGTAGTACGATTGGCACGTTGTCGAGCTCTGAGTCTGATGATCTGTCTAACCAGCTGCCTACCTTTTCTGACTGTATGTTGTTCTGCACTTTATTCTATTTCTTAGCCATTTTCCTGCAAAAAATAGCATATAAAAGTATGTATGTTAGTGACATGTTTTGTCAGGTATGGTAACTCATACCCGAAATATGACCTTTGCATTTAACCCATCACTGGTGAGGAGTGAAAACACGCTGTGCCAGCACTAGAACCAGCAACCTTCTGATTACAAGTCCGACTCATTAACCAGTACAAATGTGACAAAATCACTTACATTGCCTTAAAACCTTTTAGCATTTTTGCCTTTCAGATTCCTTGTTTTATAGATTCTTTTTATTTTTACAAATAAAATAGTCAAAAGATAATGATTGAGCATCTGATTTTTTTGCAGAATTTGCACTCTTGAAAGCATGTGAATGCCAGTCTGTGCCACAGGCGGGTAAAAACGCATGCCGGTCTGTGACAATGTGAAATCACAGAACAGAAGTCACTGTGAACAGCAGCTGCATTACGCCATGCAGCTCGTTTAAATGAAATACATGTCTAGACGTTGTAAAAAATACATTTCCAGCACTGAGGAACTGCTGCACTGCCTTCAAAAAAGTGAATTTCAAAGCATGCTGCCATGTCCTGAGTCAATATCCGGCACAGAGGTCTCTGCCTTATTTATAAAGGCCTGCCTTTCATGTGCCGCCTGTTGTCTTTCCATATCATACATGTATTTATCTCCTTTGTTTTCAACTGCAAACTGCACATTTGTGATCTGTGAAAGCACTTAGAGCTGTATTGGCACCCATAATGCATTCTGAATTAGCAATCTAACACCTCAATGGCAAAAAAGACAAAGCAAGGAGTGCAAAGCACAATGTTCAAGCAATTTAGTGAGCTGACATCCATAGACAACCAGCTTGCACTTATTAGAATCATTCTAATAAGTTATTAGAGTCATTCAGCTATTCTTTACCGGCATGAGCATTCCTAAAATAAATGTTATAGATCTAATTGCCATTTGTTCTCTTGAGCTTTGAAAAAGATAAAATTGAGTGGGAAGGGCGGGTAAAGCATCACTGTAAGTCAACAGGAGAAACGGCTCCATCCACTCTGCAGTGGGGTCAATATGGGTTTTCTCATTAATGGCTTTGTTCGGTAACCTGACTCCATGTCCCCAGGCCACCTGGCCTTGTTTAATTTAATGTCACTCCAATAAGAAGCTCTCACATTTATTCAGTGCATTTGCTTCAGGCTCTCTCTCTGGAATTTGTGGATATTTATTTAAAAAGGACCTTTACACATCATTACAGCAGCTTTGGATAAAGCGGTGGTCAGTAAAACAGGCCCCAAATGTTAACATATTCCACCACTTTTATGTTATCTTACTGTACTTCATTCAGAGGTAGAAACCAATATAGAGGGACATTTGGTATTATTGGTATTGGTGTTCAATTAATAAATAACTTGTTTTAACATGTTTGTACATTTTAAAAATACAATAGGTGAGACTGCAAAAAAATAAAATTGAACATTGTGAAAATAACATTGTAATAACCTTATATTTATGTATATATGTGTATGTGCACAGGATCAGTGTTTTAGAGAGAGATGTGATGATGAAAAGGCAGTTGGTGGAAGATCTCAGGAGCAGACTAAAGATTTGCCAGGACTCAGAGAGGATCCACCGCACTGTGACTGAAGACCTGGAAAAAAAAGTATGTTCTGCTCAATCAATAGAACAACAACAATACCAATCACAGGGACAGCCTTGAATCAACATGGAATAAACTGTTCTTAGTGTTTACATTACTTAGGCATTCTTATTTCTAGGCATTCACATTTTACTGTCCAAAACATTGTAGTAATTAAGTGTGGTGTGCATGGACCTGAGCCCTGGTTAATAACACTTTTTTTATACGCTAGATAAAATGTCTCTCTGAAGAGTCAACTAACCGGAAAGCCCTGGTCAATTCTCTGAAGAGGAGACTGACAGTTGCCATTGAAGAAAAAAAGCAATATGTGACAACCAGCCAAAAACTCAAAGAGGAGCTACATAGAAAGGTTTCAAAGATTTAGCTTTAACATCTCTCTGTTTTTATGTTTTATTTTTTAATAAAGCATTACCACCAGAGTTGTTTGATATTGGCCTCAAAGCCAAACTTTGCCCCATTTTTCCTTTGTGCTGCTGTGGATCAGTGATTTAATTTTATTATTTATTTATGTCTTGTAATGCCTAATTGTTAAAAATGTCTCAGCATCAGACAACACACCCACAAAGTGCCAACAATTTGTTTACTAATCATAAGATGCATATTGACAACAAAATGAAATAAACTTTCACGATCTAATAAGCACTAAACTGATTGGCTGACTTTAAAGGAGTCCTATTATGCACCTACTAAGGCATACTATAACGCCTTTAACTTGTGTGAGTAGGGGCAATGTTTTCATATAGTGAAATGGTAAGTGTCAGTTCCCGACCAGTTTATGCTACAGTATCTATGATTTTTTTTATGTTTGTGTGCCTGTTCCCAGGATCAGAGAGTGACTGCCTTGCAAGCACGTGTAGCAGAGTGTGATCAGGCCATGGCTGAGTTGGAGCAGGCTGCTTCCAAACAGATGCACGGTTTGGCTCAGCAAAGCACTCAGACTATGGAAATATTGCAGAGTAAACTCACTCTTACTGAATCGCAGCTGTACCAACTCCGTTCATTCATTGAGGTATCTGAACTGTCCTATCACATTATGTCTTTGTTTAAGTTGTATGTATTTAGTATGAATTCCTGCAGCACTATGTAAAGTAATGTATACCACACACTGTTGTTGAAACCCAGCATGTATTGTAGCCTGTGCTTTTGTGTAGTCAACATATTTAACCTGTAGCTGATTCCTGCTAGCCTGTTAATGATGGGCCCTGTAGACGGCCAAGCTCTGTGGCTTACATTCCCCTGTCATGGATTGATGAGCTTTATACATGCCATCCTGTCAAGAAGGTTCAAAGGGGATCTTTGGGATGATTAAGATGACATTTTTGGGGATGCACTTAGGAGCTTTGTTTGAATTATGTAAATGTATGAGGCCATAAGTTAATTGATTACATCAAGTATTTCTTAGTCAAAATTTGCCTACATTTAAACTTTGTGTTGTTCAGGCATTAAATACTACTAAATTGCAATCATAAACACTTATTTATTTTAAGTGTGTTAATAACTTACAAATTTACTTTAAGCCTGTCTCCAGCCTTCATCTTTGTTGTGTAAATATTTACCTCCCTATTCAAATGGTGTTGAGAGTAAAAAATTCCAAATGCTACAGATGTCACAAAAGATTTAGCATCTTAAGTCTAATTTCTTTTCTCAGTAATTTTCTTAGTATTTTATCTTCTAATATAATCCAGTGTGGTTTAATGCAGGTAAGTCATTTAAAGAGGAATCTTTCCCTTCTGCTCATCTAATCCTCCTCTGCAAGAGAACTGGTAAATTGGCCCTGTGGCTTGAGTGATTGTAGGTAGAAACCCTTCTCCTCTTGGCTCCCATCACACTATTCTGTAGCTCGACTGGCTCTCAACAAGCAGTTGAGGGGGCTGTGAAGAGTGTGATAAATTCACTTAATCTGTTTCTAGATTTTTCCACGTGCTGGGCTTAGATCAATTGAGTCTACTCTTTTACTAGTGACAGTGAATATCTATTAAGGTTTAAATAAATGTATATGCTCTTGTGACAGTTTGTTTATTGATTAGCACAAGATTAGCATTTGACTGGAAAATTTGAATATTGCAGGTTTAATAATGTTTATATAATATATGTAAATGCAAAGGCAAAGATAAATCCAATTTATCATTATTGCACTGGAACTTTCTCACCCAGTGAATCTATAACAAACATTTTTACATAAACGTGTTTTCACTAGCCAGTTGCTACATTGGTACAATCCAAACTTTGATGTAAAATTTTGTAATTTTTATCTCTGCAGGTTTTAAAGAGTATATTTGTGTATATACATTTTTTTGTGCATTATTTGACACAAATCTGTACACTTTCTATTGCAGTCCCTGAAGTACACTTACATTTGCACCCATAAACAAATTGTTTTCCAAATTCACATCCGATAGATACATATTCTAGTGAAAATTATTTGATTAACTGATGGCATTTTAGCATTAAGAACAGCATTGTTTACCATTTGTGAATATGCAGGACTTCCTCTTTATATAGTCTAACAGCATCCCCCTGAAATGTAATGAAGATCCATTTGACATATTTATGATGAAGGCTTTATGAAACAACTGTGATGGGGAAATGTGGGAAATGAAGCATGCCCCAAATAACTGGGCTCCGATCAACCGTGTGTAATTGATCTTCTTATACTTTTGTGGGTTACCTGGGACCATGAGTAAGTGGAATCACACACACACTGTCCATTCCAAGGTCAGGTTTTCACAAGGCTTATGGGGAATGATACAGGAGATTATTGCTACAATCAATAAGCTGAAAATGAAATAAAGGGGAGCTCAGTTTATTGACTTTCTCATGTACAGTGGCAGCTTTAAAATTTAATTGTCTCTTAGTATTTAGCAACTACTCCCATTTAACTCACCCTTTGACGGCCTAAACAAAGAATAAGACCCAACATTCCCATCGTCATTTTAGGAGCCGCTTGTCTCTCTCATTATTTACATTTTTGAGAGCATCTCATACAATATGCACCATGCAAAACGTAAAAAATTGTAATGTTTTTAAACAGCTGTGAGTCCCTTATATTTAGTTATTCTCCAAAACAGCACAAAAACATTTAGTGTATCCTACATCAAAAGTCAAGAACATCATGATAATTGTTCAGGTTGTTCCCATCATTTCAACAAAATCATCCCAAATGCAGAGCTGTCAATCATGCCAAGTTCATTAAACCACTCAGGATATTCTCATTTTCTGTTTCTAATACATTAATGTTCTTTTGAAGGCCCTAGCCAGTGAAGTGGCACGAGAAGTGCAGGATGCTAAAGCCCGTTTAAAAAGGAAGCGGAGTAGTCTAAATAAAGGAGACAGAGTGTCTAAACGCTCACTGGTGAAAGTAGCATCTATACTGAACATGACAGAGACCGACCTGGTGGACATGCTGGAAACAGATAAGGTCGGTATTTAATGTGATTTATTGTGTGCACTGAAAATAAAAACTTAAACATTGAGGAACGAAACAGAAGAAAATAAAGCTATAAGCAAAGAATAAAAATATTTAATATTTGCTATTATTGCCAACCAAAAATGACTTGGCTTCATTTGTATTAATTCATTTTCTAATAGGACCTGTCAAAAATCTGTGCATGGGTGTTTAAACATTGAGAAATGTGTAAAAATTAAAACATTTACACAATATAATTTTTGATTTTTTTTCCCTGCCTTTTAAGGCATTTCTGACTGTGTTGTGTTAAATGTTTGTGATTTGCAGAATGAGGAGGTATGTGCAGGTCGTGGGGCAGACACCGATTGGACTGCGCATATTCAACAAATTCTACAGCAGCAGGTTTGACTTCAGTTTTTCAGCAACTCAAACATTTTGTCTAAATATTTCACTATATATATTTTTCATAATTTAAAGTGGTGCTTTTAATCAAATTAGAAATTTTATTAATTTAAAAGTCACAGAGTTAGCTCCTGAGTTTGCAGTTCCATGCTTTGTTTATACATGTAATATTTGTAAGCTAATAATGAAATGAGATCATTATGAATATGATTTTGCCACTGTCTGTGTCAGAGTTTAAAATCTAGAGAAAATTAGTCACTGAACCCAGGAAAAGGCCCAGGGACAGTATTTAATTAAAATGTTGCCTGATAGACTAATAATCATTATTTTTGATACCTGTGCTATGCTTTGTGATAAGTCCTATATAATTATAATTTGAGTCATAGTCTATGTTCAGATTCCTGTAACTTAAAATAGCTTGTCAAAACAAGCTACAAGTTAACAAAGATTTAAATTTATAGACACCTGAAAGCTTGAGTATGGTGAAACAGTTAAGTTCTGTTTATTAATTGACACCAGCGGTTCCAGAATCCTCCCACCACCACTCAACCAAATTTAGTGGGCGGATATTAAAATGTGCACCTCTGCTGGATCTCATCAAAAGCACATTTCTGATACATTCTAGAATTCAGAGTTTTGCATATTCCAGCAGTACGGAATTGTTAAATAAATGTCTTATTTATTGAGCTGAATGATACTTTGTCTTGTTTAGTGAGATGATGAAAAGAACCATCACACAAATCACAAAGACTTTAAGAGAGCATAGTTTGCAGGAAGTTTTTAAAGAAATGCACTATTAACATTATTTATTGTAAATTATTTTATTAATATTTTATTTCTAATCATATCCTAATGTTAAATTATTCACATTTTATTGACATTTGACATCTCAGGGCAGAGCTATA
>JAZGTK010012617.1:0-14819 GCA_036877625.1 Ambastaia sidthimunki | reverse complement strand
CTGTGAGTTAAGTGAATTAAAGTACCAAGATAAATTTAATGATCATTTCACAGTACAGTTTATAATATTAGGCTGATAAAGAACAGCACCTCTGTGTTTAAGCAGTTATAGTAAACATACCTCCAAATTTAATTTCAGCACAATGAGCGCACTCAAAAAGTCAAGTTCCTCAATGGGTCAGACTGTGTTATTTTTTACTCTGTACTGTGGTTGAACCATGTTATTTGTTTTTTTTGGATATGGTACAATGGTAATACCATGCTTTTATTGACATTTACATGTTTGTGTAAAATATACATACCATTGTAAAATATTGTTGAAATCATTTGGCAACAAGTAACAAATTAATGAACCAATTGTTTTGAGTATGTGAACCTGGATTGTAATTGTAGTGTCAACCATAGAATTTTAATGCAATTTCATCAACTAAAGCATTACGTACACAAGAACCAGATTTTTTGCATGACAGTGTGAACAGCACAAACCACATTGAATCTGATCTTTATGATTCTGATTGGAGCCACTTCCATATGTCCATCAGTTCTGCATTGGTGCATAATGCAGTGTAGATGTTTAATTGGCACAACATGGAGGAGAGCAGTGAGGTCAGTCATTGGAGGGACAGTGGACAGCTCATACAGGTAAAAGTAAGTTAGATAATATGCGGTAACCCGTCTTAAATGAGTGTCTTGCCACAAGAGTGTATTGAAGAGGCCCTGGCAGATATTATTCAATACACTTCTTTGAGGTTGCATTGTTTGAACTTTAAATTAACCTAGTAATTGTGTACTTTCCTAGAAATAAGTTAGATCTTGTTGCATTACTCAGTCTCTTTCTTTTGAGGTTGGAGTGCTGTGCCCTTTTCTCTGCACATGTAATAATGTTGTGTGTTTTTTCTAAGTAACTCAAATGTAATTTATCCACAGAATATTTGCCAGTGATGTTGAGGAACATCCAGCATTAATGCTGTTGTGTGAATTTAGATACAACACCCCTCTAGGACATCCCCATAGTGTTCTTCTTTAGTGTTTTGTATATTATAGACAGGTCAACAACTCTTAGGAAAGAACTTTCTCTTTTCATGGACAGTTTGTGTTTACGTGGACTGATGAATGTCAAGGCTTATTGACAAACCAGAAATCCATGTTAAGAAATGGTAAACATGATGAATAAAAGAGGATACACTTACTATATCAAGGTCTGAGGTTACAATAAGCAACAACCTCAGGAGAAACTCTGAGTAGACATGGCTATCTGATGCTAAGATGTAACATTGTTTTGCTTGCTCAAGTCTGTTTGTTTTGGCATACTGAGGAGAGCAACGATCTTTTGTAATGTTACCTCTGTGCTGGTAAGTCCCTCTTAACCATGCCGAGGAATGAGACTCTATAAATAGATTCATAAGGGCTGGAGGTAACATAGAAAGATGAGTGAGGCTCAATCTGAAGGAGACTGAGAAAAGGATAGCTGATCTCTTGTTATGCAGGGGAGGTTTATGTCATGGTGTGTTATGTGGAAATTAAATGTAGAGGGGTTTGAATATTGGAAAAGACGTCATTAGCTTGTTGTTCCTGTGGCATGAATACGCTAGATTTATGGATGTGGTTTGAAGGTCTTGGATGAGATGGGAGGACAAGGAAGAAAAACAATTTCACAAGAATCCAGTAACTTAGCTTTTGCCTATTCCTATATCTTTGGTAATCTAGCTATCACAAGGGCAACATACAGTTTGTGGTCTAAACTGCGGGATGTAAATTCTATGGTTGAGCTTCCAAAATGCTGGACAAACATCAACAGCTGTCCACTCTGTTCTCTTTAAAAATGAATGGAAAGTTGTATACACCACAAAACAAGATACAAGGATAGTATTTAAAAGTATTTAAGATAGTTTAAATGCAGAGTTTTTATCAGGCAATATCAAGGGCAACCATTTTCCCTTTTAAAATGCTCCCTACAGAGTTTCAGTTTAGTATGAGAATGAATAGGAGCAAAGGGAAATAAATTAGATTAGACAAACACAGGACTCACAGGACTCATAGGACTCAAGAGTTTATGGAAGGACACAGTGAAAAGTGTATAATTAAAAACAAGCATCTGACTTACATTTCCTGCTGTTTGAATTGGTTTAGCGTGAGCTGGCTACCTTTCAGAGCCCTCATAAGATAACATCTACCTTAACCATTTATCTACTTTTAGCTATTTGCTAAGAAATGGCCACCTTGGTTATTGTTGCTCACTTAAACAAGCACAACAGATCATTTTAAAGAAATTGTGATACTATAACTTAATATAACTGAAAAATTTAAAGACTGTTAATCAGAATCAACACAAACTTTCAATATAGTTGAAGTGATTTTATAACGATTACAATTGATAACATCAGTACAACTTTTTACAACCTACTATGGTACTGGTTACTATTGCAAACACCCAGTATTTATATAGACTTACATTAGAGGAGTTTAAGCTTGTTTGGTAATATGGAATAGCAACAGTTGCTAAGGTAGGATTGGTCAGTAACAAGTTTAAGACGAATCCTGAAAATGAAGCAATTTTGTCTAATTATTTTTCAATTAATCTGAAATATAAAGGGAGAAAAAGGGGAAGGGAAAAAGGCTAAAGAAATTTAGCAATCTATTTCAGACCCTGCCAATGTGACACATTCCTTTTTAACTCATTTGAGCTTATCTGATCTGAATTTAAGAGTGAATGTTACCAGAACGGCCCCAAACACACAACTGTTTGAAATGACAACCCTTAATAATCAGTAGGAGCTGTTCATTATTCAGCACACTGCAGTGAATACATCCACTTCTTTGAATATGAAACAGAAGCTGGATGGCTGGTAATAGATTAAGCCTTTAGATGACAGATGTGTAGGGGTGCTGCTGTTATTCCTCCATCTGTTGCCGTGATGATGAGATGACTTCCCAGACTCCGCACTTGCATCCTATTAAATATCACCCATAAATCATTTTCTTTCCACAAGAGAGGGAATCCCCAACCAAAGTGGTCTGATGCTGGAGTAAAATTTCAGAAGCTACTGACTGTGTAACAAATTGACAAGTGCGGGGGGCTTAAGCAGGGCTTGTGGTCCAATAAGGCAAATAGATTCCTGAAATTATGTGGTGGATCTGGCAGTGATCCAAAGTTCAGTATTATTCCATAACTGATAAAAGATGAACAGAGGGATGGGAGGGGCAAGGGGAGGGGGGTGGAGCTGGTTTATGATTAGAAAGGAGAGAGAGAGGAGTGAGTGATGGTCAAGTGCAGAAATATCTCCAGAATATTCTGAGAAACCATACAGAGGGTCTGTTATCAGGACACATGGAAAGCATTCCTAACACAATCCCATAAAGTGACAGAGACACACACACACACACACACACACACCCACCCACCCACAGAAACTTCCACAAGGCAACCAATAAGTTCTTTGTTTAATCCAATCTTGATAAATAAACACTACACAATGCATTCCCATCACCAATATAAACCCCCATCTGAAATAAAAAGGTGTTTAAATGTCACTTGTTTCTTCACTTTTCCAATTACAAAAATGGAAAAATGCCTTTTCAGTGAGAACATGGGAGATCTGCAATATTATATAAGAATATAAATATTCTTAATCTTTGTTCTTTGTTTGTTTGTTTGTTCTGGCTTCTTCTCTCTCACAAATGCTTGAGGGACAGAAATTAAATCAGGAAATAAGAGGCAGATGATAAAGACAAGAATTATTACAGAAAATCTTACATAATAATAGTTTTGGGTCCAAGCACTCCTGTTCATGCTTGTCTTTCACATTCATAAATGAGCTTTTTATAATGTCAAACTGAATTGTGTGATCCATGAAATGACAAATTGGATTTTGTCTGTAGAAAAAGTGCAGCTGTTCATTTACTCCCAAAACCAACACGTGTTGCAATAGATTTTTTCATTATATATCATAATCTATATATCCTTATATAAGCATAATCTAACAAAACACTTTGTGTTTATATATAAAACAAGTACAAACAATTTGCCAATGGAGCAACGTGTGCAATCCTATGCAATTCATCTTGTGCAGTAAATTGATCTTTTTTATTTAAACCATAACTGATGTTTTATAGTCAATAAAAAAGTTATTTTTGTAATGTTTGCATTTGTACTTTTCGCACTACAATTTGTGACCTTAAAAGGACTGTGTGTGATTTCATTTGAGTGGGCTTTATCTTCTGTGGTGGTCTTTGCTGCTGATGTTATATTTATAGCTCATCTTGATAAAAGAGGATGCACAAGCCCCCCTCCCCCCACAACACCACCCCAAATCACCCCCCCAACCCCCTGGTCGCCACCCCCCTACTACAATTAGTCACTCCATAGGTGGAGTAAATTAATCAGGAGGACATACAGCCTCAGTTGAGAGCCAGTCTGGCCAGACTCCTCTCACAGGAAGGAAGACTGCACTTCTCCTGAGGTAAGTACCAGAGGCACTTGTGTCCATACAGGTAGATAACTAACACCTAACCCCACTGCTAAACAATGACCCTCATGAGCAGCTATCCAGCTGCTACAACAGCTTGTGTTCTGCTATGTGTTAACATGTCGTTTGCATAGCTACTCTGTTGTAAAGATTTTACTGCTGTACTCTCTCATCCAGCATAGTGATGTTTTTACTGCTTTGCATTTTACTGCTTTGTGTATGCATAACGTTTGTGTAGTTGCTTGTAACTATCATGTGAATATCTGTCTTATGACATTAATATATGTTTCTTCTCTCAAAAATAAAGTTTTAGTATTGCATTATTTTAAAATACTGGTTGACATGTCCATGAATGTTTTTGTCATGAAAAAAGATCATCAAGATTTTAGCTTAAATTTGAATGTTTAAAAGAATGTGTGTATTTTAATGTGTGACAAATGAATTATTAAAAGAGTCTCTCGTGAAATATTTGTAGAAAATGTAACAGTAGATGGGAAATAGCACTTCACACCACAGGTCCTCAATCTTCCACACACACTTGTAAAGCAGATGTGGCATTTTTTAAAATTTTGCATGCTTTGAAATTTTCCATAAGGTGCCCAAACAAGATTTAATCATTAATAAACTTGTTATCTTTGTCAAGTCAGCATTATGTCTGAATTAATTCCTTGATTGTATCCAGATTAAATTTTTATTCTTTATCCAGATCTGTATCCAGATTAGAACTTTATTCTTTATTGCATAAAAGCTTCACTGAGACAGTGGAGAGAACTTGAAGAATTTGTCTGCCATTATGCTCAAAACATGATGCCTACATCTTCTAACAGATTGAAACAGTGAAGAATTCATTCCACAGTGGCTTGGTGTTGCTTTGCCGTAGTCATTCACTGTGACACCCTAAGGTATATGACAGCTATAAGTCCCTCTAAAAGCATTTATAGGTGAGATAAAAGGCGCGTGGGCATTTATAGCCCGTGATGGGTGGTCGGATTCTTGTCTCACCCTCTCCATGGATATGAATTGTGCTGTATCAGGAATGAGAGTGTGAAGGTTGTGTGAGGAGGGCAAACACAAGGTCTTAATCTCAGGAGAGATAGTCTTCTATCCACCTGTCTGCAGTCTCCTTATAGTGGCTTCTAAAAGCATTCCAGCTATCTTTCAGAGCCCTGCTGTACTTTAAATTAGTGCTGTGTGATATGTTTGTTTAATAGCACGTGTGAAAGTCTAAACATAGCAGACGGATTATAAGAAGATAAATGAAGAGGATTAGATAGTAAATTATGTGAAAGGTTCTTCTTGACATAAGAATAGATATTTAATTGTTTAATTCACAGGCTTGAGTCTTAAACTGAATGAATGGATGGTAGTAATGCTACCACTAAACCGGTTTGGTATTTACTGCCCAGCAGTGGATTAAATATTGAATACTTTTGTGTAAACCATGACAGGAAGGAGATATGAGGGGAGGGGAACATATGTGGTATTGTATGAGAACATCAGAACATTCTAGTAGAACATTAGAACATTCTGGTAGAACATTAGAACATTCTAGTAGTTTAGTAATACTATGAAACTCATGTGCAATTTAAACTATATCAAAAAACCTATATATATTCAGTAAATTAATCTCTTCCCTAAGAAGGTCTACACCCTTCTAGCTTTCACCTTATAATTATCTAAACACAAGTGTACATATTACTTAAATCCAAATTAAAGGGTGTCAGTCAATTTCTAAAAACAACTATGAATTAGGTGGTTTTGCTTAGGCACTATAAAATGGGCTATTTGAGATTTAGTTACTCTGTTTTTTATCAAAAAGCAAAGCAATACTTTATTTAATCTGCATGAATTTATGAGAGCAAAAATGCAAGTAATGAAATTAGTCACAACAATATTTTAAGCCATTAAATGTATACAGATGAGAATATTATAGCAAAAAATGTCTTGACCAATCACTGTCAGGCTCGACTGTCACTGTGCACCATTGAGATCCAATTACCAAAACTGTGAGATCAGGGTGAGACCATTTTAAAAACAATTTGGCAAGAATGACCTGCAGTATGTTATTTCAATAGTGTTGAAAGAGAGAGAAGTATCCAAATGGAAAGAATCGAGATGGCTTGCCAGTTGGATGAAGAAAGCCTTCAAAAGTGAGACAGCAAAAAAGGGCAAGACAAACAGGAAGTAGAAGGGGGAGTGAAGGACTAACTGTGCAAGAAAAGAATTTTCTTAGAAGGATTTGGAGCAAGAGAGCAGCTTCTCCTGGTTCCACCATTTGTTGCCTTTTATGGTCAAACTGTGGAGGGGGATTTGGTACAGTAGTGAAACCTGGACGTACGGCAGCTCATTCAGACACGCTCAGAGCAGGATAGCAGGGGGCTGAGGCACAGGGAGGCAGCGTGGGGACACTGGGGACCATTGAGGTAGAGGCACAGAACAGGACAGCTGGCACAGAGCGAGGTGGCACACAGCACCACAGGCCTCATGGGAAAAATATGCAGAGGGGCTTAACGGGTCCAGAACTCACACAGCTGCGTGAGTAGATGTTTTTCCAGCATGCCATAATTATCAGTCATTTTCTAGAAATCACTACAGCTCTCTATCACTGCCTGTCAATAACTCTCTCTCTACAGAGCTCTAGACTGTAGCTTCAGAATCAGACAAAAGTTTTTATATCAGTGTTTATTTATATAACATGTGGTTTATTATAGGACTGATGGATTATTCTCAGAAAAAGTCAATTTAATATGATGCTTATTACTAAATCCATGCCAGAAAAGGCATACACACACACACACAAACACACACACACACACAGTGTAATCGCTGACAGAAGCCAGTGAGTTAATCGGCTGTTTATGATGGTCTGATGTATTATACTGTGAAATTTCAATGTGTTCCATCCAGCACTGAGAATGTCTGATGCCTTGTTTGCCTATTAATTAAATCAATATAAGAGTGAATTTGACTAAGGAACAAAAGTGGTATATAAGTTACTTGAGGTTCTGTTATTATCAGCAAGATCTGTCATCCTCCTCTCATGACCTTGTAAACTATGGAACCATCATATATTATACATACATATTATATATTATACATTCAGTAAACATATAAAAGAAGATGATATCTCAAAGAACAATGGTCTATGATGGTTTATATATAGTTTATATATAGTCAAATATACAGCATATATACAGCAGATAAAATCACCTCATCAGACTGTATGTCTAACTTTTTCTCAAACTCTGTTTTTCTCAGGACTAAGAAGTAAAGATGACTGAGCGTTTTGACTGTCACTACTGTAAGGAGTCCCTGTTTGGGAACAAGTATGTTCTTCGTGAGGAGAACCCATACTGTGTGAAGTGCTATGAGAGTTTGTACTCCAACACCTGTGAGGAATGCAAAAAACCCATCGGCTGCAACAGCAGGGTAACATCAGTTAAACCACTTACTCGACCATACATAGTAAATATTTAAAACACAGACCAAGGGAGAGTAATAGTAAAAGTGTAGCCAGGCTTATAGGATGACTTATGAGATGATGTGTGGTCCACATTGAACATTCTTGCCAAAAGAAGCCCACTTAGGTAAATGAGCAACTGACCTCAGATGTCATTTATGGGCAAACTTATCTAAAATAGTTACCACAGTAATGTACCACATGGGAAAATGAAATAATGTAAAAGTATCAGCATATATAGTATAATACAAAATAGTGGAAATTGTGGTTTTGCCCATCCAATAGTAATTAAGCATTGATTTTACAGACATTTCTCAAAACATAAAGCAAAATATACAGTTCCAATATAGTAGCTAGTAAACTTGCTACCATATAGCCAAAACAAACTTTGTTGATGCCACTAACCTGACAAACTGAAAAAACAGTGTGCTCCTAATGCCAGACGTTGCATAAAGTCAGCAAGTCAGATTAGAGCTTTCCAGACTGAGAAAGTGCTTTCTAATTTTTTTATAGGACTCTCATGAGTCGTGTTGCATAATATGTCTTGTTGCTGTTGGTGATTTAGGATCTGTCCTACAAAGACCGTCACTGGCATGAAGACTGTTTCCACTGCTTCAAGTGCAACCGCTCGCTGGTGGACAAGCCCTTCTCCACCAAAGATGAGCAGCTGCTGTGTACTGAGTGCTATTCTAATGAGTACTCCTCCAAATGCCATGCATGCATGAAAACCATCATGCCTGGTAAGAAATTCTTTGTGGGAGAAACATTTAATTTTTTCCTATACCAACTGATGTTTTTACACTCAACACTGCTAAAAAAGCATAATAAATCATTTAGCTCAACATTCTTTCCATTAAAGCATAGGAAAATAGCTTTTTATTCAGTCCTGATCTTTGGCAAGGTTTTAGGAAGTCAGAAGAACATTATACAGATATACTACAGACCCATCATTACTTCTAAATAATATATCAGGTGACCTGCTTTCTTACAAAACAGGCATTTATAACAAATCACTCTGGACTTCTGCCCAGTGCATCATGACTTTGTAAAAGTCAGTCGTCTTGATTAGTAAGTGGATGAATCGACAGAACCACAACTAGATTTTGTATATGAGTAGATTAGAGCTATTTTTGGTTCCTACAATGTAATCCAGTTTATGCACACAGTCCTGTGGAATGTTCCAAGTCCCACAGAATGAAACTTAATATTTAAAGTCTGGAGCACATGGACAAAAGATAAGAGACTGAAGCCAGACTCTTTAAAACAATGAAACTCTGTTCTCTTAGTGGTTATACTGCACCATTGCTGGTATTTATAGTTTCTGTCAGGATGTGTAGAATGAGACTGATGCTGCGTCTGATGACCTGATAACAGCTAATTTAATAAAAGCAGGGCTGTGCAAAATTCAGAACTGATCACATCCTGTCAAGCGTGGCAAAGTCGATTCAAATTCCAACTCATGAAGTGGAATTCTTAAATTCTGAATGTTGCAAACCCTGAATCCAACTTCTAACTACAAAAATTCTTGCTTACCTACTTTGGTTGCACAATAGTTATTACACTATTCTCATAACAAATGTTTATTTGGAATATAGAATAACCCCAAGTTCAGAATATTTATTTGATTTCTCTATCAGGCTCCAGGAAGATGGAACATAAAGGAAACAGCTGGCATGAAACCTGCTTCACCTGCCAGCGCTGCCAACAGCCAATTGGCACCAAGAGTTTCATCCCCAAAGACAACCATAACTACTGCGTGCCCTGTTATGAAAAGCAGTTCGCCATGCAGTGTGTTCACTGCAAGAAGGTACAGTGAATGTTAAACAGCCGTTTAATGTTTAACTAAGTTACAGGAACTCAAACATCAACCATATTTTGGTTGTTCATACCTTTTCCGTTCATTCTCTGTCTAGCCCATCACCACTGGAGGTGTGACCTATCATGAGCAGCCGTGGCACAAGGACTGTTTTCTGTGCACTGGCTGTAAGCAGCAGCTGTCTGGCCAACGCTTCACCTCTCGTGATGAATTTGCGTACTGCCTCAACTGCTTCTGTAACCTGTATGCCAAAAAATGTGCCTCCTGCACCACCCCCATCAGTGGTATGCACAGATTAACATATGTGACCCACTAATAGCTTTTCAGTTATCACATATCAGTCATGATTTAAAACATTGATATATGGTTGAATTAAGAATGACTTTTAAATTCCAAATTTATACCAAACAAGATGCAGTTCAAACAAGATGCAGATTGTAAATGAAATTAAGATACATTTTTGCATCATTAAGATAAAACATGAGGCAGACTTACAAACCTAAATAATGTCATAAATGTTTATTTTGCTGCAAAATACCAATAAAACTGGTAAATTTAGTATTTCTGAACTGTTATGTAAGTTCTGTTTCAAATCAATAGCCTGTTTCAATTTAAATTTCATTAATTAAAACATCACCAATTCTTAAATGAAAAATTTTGCAAAACCTTTAATAAGCTTAAATCTACAGGCTATAACAAATCTATCAAAGAAACCTTCATAATATATGGCCTTATCCAAACGCTCATGACATGTTGTCATTTCCTGTTTGCTGTAGGACTCGGGGGAAGCAAGTACATCTCATTTGAGGAACGCCAGTGGCACAATGACTGTTTCAACTGCAAGAAGTGTTCGGTGTCTCTGGTGGGCAGAGGCTTTCTGACTGAGAGAGATGACATTCTGTGTCCTGACTGTGGCAAAGACATGTGAACCAACTCATTCAGACATAATAAATGTTAATTAACCAAAGCATTCATGAATGAAAGCATGAGACAGTGTGTGAGTAATGAATCCATTTACAGTAGGTGCTACATGAAAATATAGTGAATAGAAAATTGTTAGCAAAAAATATAATAGTCTAATTATATGAAGATGCCGAGTGTCTTTATTTTATTGAGTTATATGAACTGATGAAGAGTGAGGAAGGAATGGATTGTAGATACTAGACTAAAAACAAAGATATTTAGGATTATTATCCCTTTAAGATGTCTGACTAGCTCTCTGATGTGCTACATAACATACAGTATGTCTTAACTTGTGTTTTGGGCTTTTCTGTATCCAATTATTAATCTAAATATATATTTAATATAATTACCAATATCAATAAAAGGTATTAGAAACAATTGACTTTGTGTTGTCTTTCAATTTTTTTTAGAACAGCTTTAACACGAGCAAGCAGAACATACTGTCTGCTACTATAATCTGAGTAAAAATAATAACAAGCGCTCGATTCAGATCAAGACAATAGCGCCATCTAGTAATAACCAATGGTCATGCAAAACACAGTAAACCCTCTGCTACAGGGTTCTTATTAGAACATATGCAAAATTCAACTTGTCAAAGTTCTACATTCTACAAAAAGTGGGGAATAAAAGTTATGATGTATGATTTTGTGTGGACATGAGTAATAGTGAACAGATGGTCGTTTAACATGCTCTAACTGATTGGAGATAAACTACAAAGCAGTGGATGTCAACCTTTTTGACCTTAAGGAAATGTGTTGAGGCCCCCTAATGGGTCCCGGTCCTCTGGTTGAGAAACACTGCTGTAAATGAATGAGACATTGATGAAATGAACAGGAAATCCAGTAACACAAGACAGCCAATAAGACTCTGACCTTATTGTGGTAAAGCAGGTAATCGGGCCCAAATGTATATAATGTTACAGCTGATGGGTTCCTGCATTTTAAAAGCGTGTTCATATAACCCTGTGTTTTATACAAGCAACATTTTCCAAAATCCCTCCACCTCTTTAATTCAAATCATTACTATATCATCGTATTTAAATGCCTAATAATAATTTAAATGCCTAAATACAAGCCTTATTTTATCACTTTATGACATCATGTTTATTTTCAGATTATCTTTAAGCTCTCCACAATGACTGCAAAATTATATGAACCAGTGAACTACTCAAAATCGATTTCTATTTAAAAACTTTTACATTTTTCTATTAAAAAAATGTTATTGGGAAACACCATTTCTCAGAATGCTCTAATTTACCAAATACATTTCTGTATACCAACATAATTTACAAGATGGACAGCTATTGATAGAAATACTTCTGCAAATACTTTTAAACAAATTTCTGTCATTTAAATAAAAATGTAACATTCTATGGGGCAATTAAATTTCTAATTTACAAACAGCAAGCGAGCGAGTTCTTATGTTCTGAATTTTGCCCATTTCTAATAACAGCTTTTAGAAATCCATTAAAACATTGAAAGAGCTTATCTGTCAAATACAAGCCCTAGAAAAACATTAATCTGCTGGGCTAGATGCTTTACTGTACAAACTACCATATTTCATTAATATAAGTATTATAGAAAGTTTACTGCTACAACCATACAGCTGTATATTCTTTTCAACATCCTATATACAACATATTTCCTTCTACATCATTTAGGCTTGACTTTGTTTTGAAAAATTCCTTAAATCATGACACACAAACTCATACAATTTAGTTTTTATTGTTAAATCCTGATAAGAATCTTAGAACTGTAAATACAGTAGTCAATAATCAATGCTCTCAGCTATTTATCAGGTTTGTTTCCGCTATGAAACATTCAGTGCATTTCAACTCCATTTCAAAGTCAAAATGTTTAAAAACGAATCTTACTTGCAGTTATTGGTTTGAGGGATTAAACGGTAAGAATATGAAAAAGGTGAAAAACAATGTTGCTTTCTGCATGATATACAACACATTTTAATACTGTATCTGAGCCTAGTAGGGGCCATGCATTCAAAATATTCTTAGAAAGAGTTTAAATATATTACATCATTGCTTAGTCATCAACACTTTTTTTAACTGCAAAAATGACTTTTCACCAAACATATTTCCTAAAAAAGGAATTCACAGTGGACATCATTTGGGCCAAAGACCAACATACAACTGCTAGGAACATCCCAGTTCCCTCAACACCACATGAAGGTTAGAAACTGATGCATTAAATGAACCAGAGGGTCATATTCCACAGTTCACCTTCCCTGGCTGGTACTCAGGGAAGAGCTGAAGACCGTTTAGTACCGTGGAGAACCCAACTGTCTATTCAGCTCAACATCTTTGATGAAAACAATTATGGCCATGTGATATGTTGAACCTTTTTCTTCATATCAGGTGACTTAATGTCCTTCTGCAACCAAGTCAGAAATAAAATAATTAATATAAGAAAACATTAAAAAGGAACAATTGTCAAAATTCTTATTTAACAAAGATTTACTGCCAAGACAAAACAACACTAAAGACAACTTGGTTGTGTCTAAATTATTTATACACAACCTGTCAACATAGGATGCTTTCTATACTCACAGCAGTGTCAGGACCTGCATCACTAGGGGCCGTGCGCTTTAGGCTAGACGTCACATTGTTATCAGTGTTGGAATTATTAGTAGCTGAGGGGCTCTTGGGGTCGGCCCCTGGTGCTGATACTGGAGTCCTGTTATGGGAGTTTGAGGATGGGCCGTTTGCAGACCCAGAGAGCTTGCGGATGGGGTTTGTGAAATTGACACTGGAAACTGGGGGCTTCAGGCGGTCATGTGCTGCTGAAGTATCAGGTTTCTTCAACTTAACACTGCCGGTGTTAGTGGAGCTGCCATCAAACATTATTAATGGCCTTTTCCTGCCACTGTCTGTGCTTGAACTGAAACAAAACAGGCGTTTAAATAATAAGATAAACATCAGTTTGGACTATTTGAACTGCCATTGTATTAAAAAGATTTATGTAAAAATTATTCTTAGGCTGAACTACTTTAATCATTAGTCTTAAACTACTAAAACTGACGCTGCTTTTGAGAAACCTGTATGCAGGCACAAGTCCATCCTTCACCTGTTTGCACTCTGCCCCACTCTGCATCTCTCTACCCTCCGAGCCCAGCGTGTGTTGCGCAGCTCTCTCTGTGGGAGAGGAATGACATGCCGCAGGTACAGATCCGTGAGCCGGTCACGGTCCTCATGATCATCCACTGTTATCTTCCTCTAACACACAACACAAGCCATCATGATCCATTCATTAGATGCCGATAAACCACAACGCTGCTCAATTTTAAGACTTCAGCCACATTTGCGAAATTTAATATAACCTCCTTAAAACTGCTTTAAAAAAGCCTGATCTGGCCAAAAGGATTAAACTTTATAACAGAACAACAATAAAATACAAATAATAGGGCAAGGGTTAATGTCTAATATGCACACAGATTTCTGCTAAAACAGACATGAGGGTTCTCGTCTCACCTCCTGTAACACAAGCTGAATGAACTCTTGAGACAGGAGCTCGGGGTGAAGCAGAAGCTCGGACACTGAAACATCTTTCGCATTTGATGGGTGATTTTTAGTGTTTTCTTGCCTGCGTGACGCCATCTTTCTTATTTCACTTCCGGGGGGCGCAGGAAGACACGTTCCTTCCTTCATACTGAAGTGAGGAGCGTTTAACTACACATTGCCTTTTACTGCCACCTGCAGTACAACGTGCGTTAGAACCCAGTCTAAAAATAAAAAAAATAATAATATATGGATGCACGAATATTGGTTTTCTTCTTCGTATACATCTGACACAATTACATATGCACACAGTTTTTTACTTTACAAAGTAAAATAAAGGTACAACGTTACAACAATTTTGGGAGAATGGAAAAAATTTAACTATAGTGGCCCTGATGACAAACTTATTTTGGATAACCCAATTATCCCTAAATTAGGATAACCCTGTGTTAAACTGATGACAATGACTATACATAAAAACATTAAAACAACAGCATTAATTTTGGTATTGATGGCATAGACAAGCACTCAAAAATGCATCAGAATTATTGGCAAGCAATATCTTGAATTTAGGAGGAATGTGTGTATTACAATGAAAAATACT
>JAZGTK010012616.1:0-14820 GCA_036877625.1 Ambastaia sidthimunki | reverse complement strand
TATTTTTTATTGTGTGTACTTTTCAATCAAGGTGCAAAAGCTGTTCAATTATGCAAAACGTGAAAAATTTAATTGTGTGTATTTAGGATACAATTAGCAATTAGTCTTAGCAAAATAGTTTGCTTATGCCAACAATGTTCAAAATGTCATTTCCATCAGCATAATTTCCATCATAAATTGCTATCAAATGCATAATTTTGGTGAAAATGACTTTAGAAAAATGGAATAATTCACCTATGATGTAAGTATACTTAATTTGTGAACTAGTTTGAGTGTGTTTTTTGTTTGTTTTGCCTTGTCTTGTTTTAATCCTTGCCTTGTTTTAACTTAAAATTCCGCCAAAACGCAACGTGATAAACAAGTATAACTAACATCCTAACATAAATGATACATGTTTTGTTGTGTTGTCATCCCTGCAGCCCTGAGGCTGATGAAGAGTGGAGTCCTCCTCTTCCTGAACGCACGTATCTGATTGAGGGTCTGGAGGACACAGCCACGCCCCCCTCGAGAGAAGAGGCCAACAGAGCCACAACCTACAGCCTGCAGTCCACGGCAACTCTCACACCGTCTCCCAGTGAGGAGCGGTACCCTGCTGACCTCCGCCTGCAGCATCTAGACCTGCTGCCGCGGTACACAAACACATACACACTCTGCATCTTCATATCAGGCTTGTTCTCTTGTCTGAGACTGCTAAAATCCATCAGCTGGTTTAGTGAGTGCAGTGGTTTCACTTGTATTGACATATTTCCTATTGAAATGTATAGTCAGGGCAGGACAAACTGAAGAATTTGTCCTATTTTAAATTAGCCAGTAGATAATAATGGAATGCAGAAATGATGGACAGTAAATGACCTTCAGTCCTGTGTGGGAAAAGAGGAGTAAATACAATATAAAGTGTTTTTACACTTAAATGTGCTTAAAGAACCAAACTTGGACCGAAAATAAACTAGGTCTTCTTTCATTGATACTGTCTCTGTTGTCTGAAACCCAGATCATTTAATTACTGTTGTTGATATGAATATCACAATATTTTAAAAGAATAATAATATACTTCCAGATTTCTTCATGTTTACACATTGCATTTAGCAATCTAAATAGTAAATAGGATTCTAAATAAATAAGGAATCTAAATCATATTGCAAAGTGAATATAAATAAAATATTTAACACAAAACATCTACAATATGTCAGAATTCACAGATTAATCTGATTAGCATTTAATATAGAAACACGCATCAGTGTAGTTAAAACACCAACAGCAGGGTCTAACTAGGCTGTGCTAACTCGCAAAATCTTGACGTTTATGATCAAACAACCTCATTTGACTTTAAGTCCCAGATGAGAGGACAAATGTTAATGTCGTGCCCTGCAGACTACACTGTTGTTTTAATGCTTAATAAAGTGTTAATGTGTGTTCCTGTTCACTCAACAGAAAGACACAGAGCGCACACAACACTCAGTTCAACCTTTCCAACCCAAAGCAGTTAACCAAAACAGAATCTCATAATGGCAGCGTTTCCCATCACAGCAGCCGTTGGAGAGACATGGCCGCAATAGAAGAGCTATTCCCCAACAAGACAGGCACAAGTGGGCCCTTCGCCTCTGCAAAATAACAGTTTTTATTGTGTTGCTGCTGATTACATATTAAGCACATAATCTTTGTTATTTTCTGCTCTCAGGAGATTTCCCATCATTCCCATCATCAATTCAAAAGCCCAGACCTAAGAAGAAATCCACAAAAGACGGCCTTGTGAGGCGAGAGGCATTGAATCCAGGAAGTAAGAAATTTCATAGTTATTTAAAGGAACAGTACATCCAAAAACGACAACTTTGCCATTATTTACTCATCCTTATGTCACTCCATCTTCTGTCTTATCCAGAAGATATTCTGAGGAATGTCTCAGTGGTATTGTGTCCATAGAATGGAAGTCAGTGGGTGACACTGTTGTTTGGTTGCCAACATATTTTAAAACATATTCTTTTGTGTTCATCATAAACAAAATGTCATACAGGTTGGGAATGACATAAGTGGGCTTTAAAAATACTATGCCTTTAAATTTTTTACCGAACCAGCAACTAAAGCAAGTGTTCCGGTGTAATGAGGTATTTGAATGGTTTATCACGCTTCCTGTTCTTGCATCTCCACAGACCTGCCTCCACCCCCAGAACCCCCTCCCCTGACAGACAACCCCATAAAGCACCTGACAGACATGTTGACCAATGGTGGTAACAAAACACCCCCACAACACAGAGACAGAAGTGCAGACCGCAGAACGGCAGCCCAGTGGAGCACAGAAGGTCAGAGCCACAAGCATCACTGTTAGCATCTACTCTTTGAACAAAGCCCAGACCTTGTGTATTACACTTTAAAACTTGTATTGAACAAGATCTGAGCCAACCACGGCCCACATATTTTGCAAGCACGACTCACATTTACAGCAAATGTTAACATCTGTAAAAAAACATTTTTTATAATTCTTGAATCTGACTGTTGAATGTTACCCAACACAGATGAAGAATTAATGCAGTATTTCAAAGCTAACCTGTTGCCCAGCGGTCAGATGTCCAATCACTGTTCCCTCTCGAGAAGCTCCGCCTTCCAGTCCTCCACAACCTCTCGATCCCTGCGGGCAGGAAGGAGAAGAAATGAGGTTAGATGAGTGCGCGTGTTTGTGCAGCCGTGTGGGACTGTGTATCTTCAGACCATCTGCTAGCACAATGTCTGAACAAGTTGATTAGTCACTAGCCACGCACAGAGGGCTCAGGGCATTGAAGCAAATTAGCAATCGATAAGCCTCGGGACATTGTGTGCGCAGAACTAGAAGCGCAATAAATGAATCAGGCAAATTATTACATTTTCACTTTTAAGGAAAACTATGTTGTCTGTTCTGGTCTCCATGGCATTGATATTACAATGCATTGATGAATATTAATAACTATAACCCCATGCACTGGTTCGAGCTAGATGGAATATTACTGCATGTTACCAGAGCTTTAATGTGCCAGGATTAGATTGCTTGGCAACAAAACGATGGTTTTATGTAATCTTGGGCTTGTTTATTTTCAGAACATGATATGAGGAGATGTTCATCATCATTCTACATGCAGAACGAGCCATGCAGTGTCTTCTGCTCTGGTCCTTCAGCTTAGATTTGTTTTATAGTCTTTTTTAGAAAATGTTTTTCGAAATGATCCTTTGTTGTCCTACCTCTGTATATACAGTATATTTTTTACAAAGTTTTTGTGTGAGAAAAAAGTGCACTGAAGGGGGTGCTGTTTAATTATTATTTAATATTATTTATTATTATTTATTATACAATTAGTTTGAAAACAAAATGAAATTGTTAAAAAAAATGTCCGAAAAAACGTTCAGGTCAAATGAACATGATATTTGAATGTATCTGGTTGTACATGTAAGCCTCCATGTCTACATGTATTACAATGGTGTTAATTTGTGTGAAAACTACAGCAAATATTATCATCCACTGTCTATGTAAACAAACCATCCGATACATTAATAGGCCTGTAGAATAGCAGATGTTTCCTGCTGGTGAATCTTCACTGGAACTGACTCATGAACCTGACCCACGGTCACTGCAGGTTCATGTCAGGCTGTTTCTCACAACTCATATGCTGTTATACTCAGCCACATGTTGTGACTGCATACAAACCACAATAAAACTCATGTTCCAAGACATTTTCACAGTATTGTTATTGATATGGGTTTGTATTCCTTTGTTAGTGTCTTTCAATTTGTGTGTGTGATTCATGGTTCATTCTTATTATAATAATGTTATATATAAAAGGAGCGATAAAACATTCAACCAACTTCACAAGGACATGAACTTTTCACAAATCTTTCAAAATTCAAATGTCTACATACAAATGTCAAGATCCTCTATTTAGCCGCAGAAGCCCCGAACCATTGATTGATTTCTTCACTTCTGAAATGTCTTAACCACTGCAGAAATGATTCCAGCCCCGAAACACTGTTATTTTAGCATCGCAGTTGCCAAAGTGCTGCTGTTTTTTCCTGAGCCAAAACATATTTGCAGAGAAACATCAACAGCATAAGAACATCAACACAGCTGTCAAAAACACTGAAATGTGAATTTTCAGTCGCTTAGAAACAAGTGGGTAAATAGCAAGAGAGTGGACGATATGTTTAATGAATACATCACGCCTGTTTTGAGCATTAGCTGTGGCCTCAAACTGGAGTGGTTGAAATCAATGAGATTAAATTGAACTGGAGGGGAAAGTTTGTGTGTATCTGTGTTACCTGAGACCTTAATCTCTGGAGCAGATGATTGTGAAATTTTAACAAACAGTTCCTGACCTCACAACAACCGAGCTTGACCCAACTCACTTCTTGCTCGCTGATGCACACTAGAAATCACACATACTAGGCAGCAAACAGGCAGGCTTAATTAACTCACATGCGGTGTATTTAAAACCCTGTGGGGCCTTTTGGATTTCAAGAGAAATGAACATTTGAAAATGTATGCTAGATTAGACTGGGGCTGTTGCCGGGATACGTGTGGGTGAAGCTGGGTGGTTCAGTTAAATGTGGGTCATCACAGTGTGTGAGTACTCTCATCCCTACCTTCATTTCATACGGCTTCCCTTATTAAAAATAACTCTATATATGTTAAGGGCCGTAAGAGTCACAGAGACTATTTTTGATCATATCTCAAAGCACGCCCCAGTTGGTACTTTAATTTGAGCTTGTCTTGCAATACTCCACACATATAAGCCAGGCACTTAAAAAGCTCTGCATTGATCGGTGAGGAAGCAAAGCTACATTAATGGAGCACTCAGGATTGGTGTGAAGTTTTACTCAAGTTTTGCTGTGGATTATTACCAGCACATAGGAGACCATTGTCTGAATGTGGATGAGCTCTTGATAGAAGTGCTGGAACTAAAACATGAAGGGCTGCTGTTTTTTATTCATTGCGTATAGCAATTTTTTTCATAGCTTTAATCCAGAAAACTGATGGAAATAATCATAATAGAGGCCATTGATGTTCGTATCATCAACATGTTTGTATTTATGTGCTCTGTGGATTATGGTTTTGAATTGTTGCTTTCAATCCTCCATAACAACTGAACAGGGGAAATGGGCTCTTGTACTGGAGTAATTTCCTGTTTCAATTATTGTAGATTAAGGGAGATAAAGCAAGGCCTGTTTTGGATCATTGTCTAAACAGGGACATGTCACCAACAGAATGCAGTTTGCATTAATGCACATAATATACAGTAAAAGAATGGAAATCCAGGTTGTATAATGAACTATATGGTAAGTTACATTACTATAAGTTATATGAAAATGCTGTTTTGCTTTTGAAATGGTGGTCAAAACCAGGTACAAACTTCCTGTAGCTCAACTGATCAAAGGTCATGGGTGGGATCCAAAGAACACACACACACACACACACACACACACACAAGCATCTGCCAAATGCATAAATATAACTGAATATGAAAAGGTTATAACCTGCATTATAAGACAAGTGGAATCTGTCTTCTATTATGTTGAAAGACTCAGCTACATACAGTATGAAGAAATAAGATCTACATAGACGCTATTACCATGTTAATGATGGCTTGAAAATGAAACTATAAGAATCTGTCTCCACCTAATGGTAGATAAAGGATTTTGCACTCTACACATGGCGGAGATGACTTTGCAAGATCACAGAGTTCAAACCAGATGGACAAAACACCAAAGACATTATGAAACCTGAGTCACCAGTCGTGATCGTCACACAGGAAGGTTAAGAAAAATATGAACAGCTCTCTGGCACATCCTATTTTATTACTGAATAATATCATCACTACATACTTATTCAGCGTTTGTGTAAGGTTGTGTTAAAACTCGAAGCTCCATTAGTTCAGTTGTAAAATGCCATTATAAAACTTCAACTTCTGTTTCTGTCAGATTTAAAAAATTACTCTTAACATACACCTGTGACCTCATTATATCAGTATCACTGCGCCACTGCGTCTGTGTGTTGCGTTTCTGAAGAACTACATTATTTGGCGGAGGAATACTATAGTTTATCAGTACCATTACATTATTGTTGCTGTGTGTTAGAAACATGAAACATTGACAAGTATATGGGACAGTTTTATGGAAGCAATAACCTCAGTGAAGCTGTGGTTAACAGTCAGTTTAGAACAACTACGGTGGTTTCCGCCCCACAGTTAACCACGGCTTCTTGGGGCTTATTGCTGTATTAGATGAGCACAAATCTAATTAGCCAATTATCTGACCTGGCAGCCCAGATGCACACTGAAGTTTAGTCTAATGAATCTGCCTGCATTGTTTTCCACAATTCCCTTTGGTACTTTGTAATGAATGAGCCTTGGGCACGTCAGAACCCATTCAGGCACAATTTAGCTCTTGTTACGTCATTCTTATAGGCTTCAGGCCTCTAAGGCAATGAATGATGTCAAAATGGTTATTTTGTTCTGTGCTCGGAACGTCCTGTTTTATACAATCTCACCCCTGGGATCAGAGAACCGCCATGTGCAACAGAGAAAATGGAGCTTGTATAATTGAGCAGTAATTTAATACTGCATCAGAATTCTACGAGCTCAGTTTTCTGTGTTGTAAATTTCATTGTCTGTTGTGTCTACAACACATAAGGCCCAGCCTACGGAAATAACCTTATAAACGTTATTATAAGTTTTTTTTTTTTCAAAGTAGTCTCAGTTATTTTTATATAATGAAAACAAACAATGTCTGTCTCTGTGTCTAAGTGAAAAAAATAATGTATTTGCTTAATTGAATTTGGAAGTAATCCCTTATTCCTGAATGTATAAGTTATCCCTTAGCAAGCGCTATCTTCATGAGCATGGTGTGGATAAAATGTATGCTATTACTTTTAGGCCTACCTAAGTCAAAACGTGTTTGTTAGGTAAATATTTAGATTTGCTAACAGAAAGTGTAAGGTACTGTATCAATCACTATGAGGTGTTGACTATCACTATGGAAAGTATTCAAAGAACTACACATACTACATATTATCACCACGTATAATTTACGAGAGTACAGGCATGTTGTTGAAAGGAGAGGGCGTAGAACCACATATCAGGTCTGATCAGATTTCCCCACAGTTCCTCTGCCACTTGCCAGGTCCCAGTCTGTGAGGATACATAGAGAAATACTCTTTAAGATAGAAGTTTTAACATTTAATAAAGGTTGCAGAAGTGCAGATTTCTTCGTATTTACTATACAAGTTAAAGGTCTCCCTCTGCTGGTGACAGAAATTTGCATAGCCTCCTAAACCAGAGACTGTTAAACCATGTTTTTAACCTATAAAGAACTTGTGTTGTAGATTCAGCAAGTCTGTAAACACGCTGTTGTTAAATACTTTTTTATATAAATACACTTAAAGTGTTAAATACACTTTTTAATTTTTTTTTGTAAACACTGTATATGTTTGTAGAACTCCGTAGAAGAACAACATCTATTTTTACATTTGTTTCAAAACAAAGTAAAATTAATTAGAGCATTGTATTGTTAATACAGGATATGGTTCTTTAATTTAATATTCATGAATACCTGCCAGTCCTTTTTTCCAATGAAAAAATATTTTAATATATCATTTTTCCAGTGTAATGTTTGGGTTCCATCTACTATTGTGTTCGGTCTTCTGCAGAATTGATGTTTTATTCGTTCCTGTGGGTAGATACGTTCTATTTTTATCTGTTCATTACTTTCTATTTTCAGTCTACTGCGTTACTTAAAGCGATGCCTCTAAATGCCATTTAACTCAGCATGAGCTTTCGGAGGAAACAGAACAATGACTGAATGGATTCTTAACCTTTGGTTCACAGATTTAAAACACTTGCATTCAGAGCCTCTAAATTTCATTGATGTCCCACTTTTAGAATACTCTCAAGATAAGGGCCCATTTGTGAAAATGTGGTAGGTCAGGTGTCACATTCGAGTAAATGAATGACTATTACATACTGTT
The DNA here is from genome assembly GCA_036877625.1 of Ambastaia sidthimunki. Lineage (NCBI taxonomy): Eukaryota > Metazoa > Chordata > Actinopteri > Cypriniformes > Botiidae > Ambastaia > Ambastaia sidthimunki. Next base: position 6,839 of record JAZGTK010012616.1, on the reverse strand, counting down.
CAATGTTCAGAAGAAAGAATTGTCTAAAATATCTGTACCAACACAGTAAAAAGTAGTTTAATTCTTAGGGAGCACACAGTTAACTTTAAATGATTTGGATAAAAGTGTCTGCCAATTACATTAATGTTTTACAATAATGTACAGCAATGTCATTGACTGAAGGCGGTTATATTTCAGTTTTATTACATTTATTAACTGTAAAACTCACTCAGAGATGATAAAAAAGATGCATTTTTTCAAACATTTTTGTCCCATGAATCTCCTTTGCAGATAAATAATATAATCAAAACATTAGTATGTAGAAATGTTTTAAAATTTCCTAAAAACTGCTTTTTATTTTGCTTACCAGGTTTCCTATGATGTTTCTACATTTTACAATTGAAAGTACCTTGTCATCAGTATTGGTCAAACAAACTAGCAGTAAATAGTTTTGTATTTTCAGCAGATTCTCTTAAGCACTCGTTCGGCCCCTCTGATTGGCTGCTGCTCTGACATCTCTATTGTCCTTCTCCACTCACCTCTAGTCCACTGACAAAAAATAACTGCCAATAGCTCATGGAAATCTGCCTGCAGTGGCAAAATTGAACATCGCACTATTCAATCTGATAACACACTTTATTGGAAAACAACAAAACAGGTAGGTCATTTCTTTCATATTATAGATGGTTTTGTTATTATAGCCAGTGTTTTCAAATCACATTCCACTATACAAAAAGTAAATTTAGGCTACGAAGCTTCTGGTCACAGCAGATTTGTAAACTGTGTTGTACCTGTTTTCAAAATACTGCCAAGCTCATCTGTTTTCATACAAGAAAGTTTAACTTTATTTTAAAGTTCTAAACATTAAAAGTGAACAAATTTACAGTGATTACTCAAGAGATAGTTGAAAATACCTAAACTTAAATATATTATGAATGTGAAGCTATATAAAAACAATCATGTGAATTATTGCAGAAATAAATTAGATTTTGCTTTTAAAAGGTCAAATGTAATTACATAATCTATTGCTCTTTCCTTTTTCTTTTTTTTCAAAATAAATGTACATCTCTATCAACTTCAATCAAATATTGTTCTTCTTAATTCATTCTAGTGTTGATCTCCCATGATATCAGTGTGTCTGTAGGTTCAAGATGTACAGCTTTATGGGCGGTGGATTGTTTTGTGCGGGGGTGAGCAACATACTCCTGGTGGTCTCAACAGCCACCGATTACTGGATGCAATACCGCCAGGCCACTAGTTACATTCATCAAGGTCTGTGGCGATACTGCGTACCTGGAAAATGCATGACACACACAGACAGCATCGGTAAGACCGTCACAGCACAAACGTGCATTGTGCTACACAGTAAGCATTTGATTATGATATCGTATAAGTTATAAAGACTGCTTATGTACTAAAGTGATTTTATTCTTAACAGCATACTGGGATGCTACCCGCGCCTTTATGATTCTGGCCACCATAGCTTGTTTCTTTGGCCTCATCATTGGCGTTATGGCTTTCATAAATTACTTCTCATTTGATGGCTTCGACAAAACCTTCACGGCAGGAATTCTCTATTTCGTTTCATGTAAGCGTGTACAACTTTAAATATATAATGTTCATTAATAGGCCAATTAAAGCATAATTTCATTATATGTATCATATATATAAGTATAATCATTAACAGTGTCCGAAGTCATTTTTTCTGCTAACTTTTAGGCTTCTTTGTGCTGTTGGCCATGGCTGTTTACACCGGGATGACGGTGAACTACTATGGGAAGCGTTATGGGAACTGGCGGTTCTCATGGTCGTATATTATGGGCTGGGTGTCTGTGGTACTCACCTTCTTTTCAGGTATTGTGACTAACTGTATTTAATAAAAACTTAACTTCAAATACATCAAGCAAACAATAATCTAAATGAGTGAAAAATGTTTTATTGTGACAGTATGTTCCGCTACACTGATTGTTTATCTCTGTAGGGATATTCTATATGTGTGCTTACCGGATGCAGGAACCCAGAGGTCCCATGTCACGCTGATGCTTGTCCCTTCAGCTATATCTTCATCCATTGAGTTTGAATATGGACCATTACGTCATCCCTGGACCCTTCAGTTTAGAATTGCTATTTATTGTTTTAATTCTAGAACTTCAACAAATAAATGACTTAATAAACTATTTTTATGGTTTATTTTGATTTGTTTTAATACTCAGTTACCTTCACAATTACCCATGTACCTTGAATGTACGTAGTTATGTTAGTTGTATTAATTTCTATAGTTTAAATCAGTAATCTGTAATATAAAGTTTAAATACGTGTCTCAATTTATTAAGGTTTACTTTAAAAGTATTACTTTGATAATCAAGAGCATGCAGCATTCACATTGTAAACAGCAAATTCTTTATTGTGGTCAGACACAAGAAGTGATGCATACACAGCATTTTTAATGCAAATTTTTAACATAAATTTAACATAAGAACAACATGCTGCTTTATCCTGATATTATGTGCCCATGAGATACACCAACTTACAATTTAAGATCTGGAATCTTAGAAGCATGCAAAGAAAATCAATACAACATATGATGGTGCTCCACACAGTGAGAAACTGTCTCATAATGATTTAATCAACTTCTTCAATGGTTGGTCCAGAGGATCCACCTCCACCAGGGGCACCTCCAGCTCCTGGGAAGCCTCCAGGCATTCCCTCCGGCATACCACCAGCACTCTGGTAAAGCTTGGTGATGATAGGGTTGCACACCTTCTCCAGTTCCTTTTGCTGATGTTCAAACTCTTCCTTCTCAGCAGTCTAAACGGACATGGTAGGACACGTGATCTACTATACATTCAAGAACTAAATACAGGTAACCCAGGTCACAAAGAACTTTAGGCCATACCTGGTTTTTGTCCAGCCAGCTTATGACCTCGTTACACTTGTTGAGAATCTTCTGCTTGTCTTCATCACTAATCTTGCCCTTGAGCTTCTCATCCTCCACCGTGGACTTCATGTTGAAGGCATAGGACTCAAGGCCGTTCTTAGCAGAAACCTTATCTTTTTGAACATCGTCCTCGGCCTTGTACTTCTCAGCTTCCTGGACCATGCGCTCAATGTCCTCCTTGCTCAGACGACCTGAAATCATTTAATTGGCCATTGATTAAAGTTTCAAATAGCAAAAAAATAAGAAACACTCATGAGGTAAAAGTCTGTTACCTTTGTCATTTGTAATAGTGATCTTGTTCTCCTTGCCAGTGCTCTTATCTACAGCAGACACGTTCATGATGCCATTGGCGTCAATGTCAAAGGTTACTTCAATCTGAGGGACCCCACGGGGAGCTGGAGGAATGCCAGTCAGCTCAAACTTTCCAAGCAAGTTATTGTCTTTAGTCATGGCTCTCTCACCCTCGTACACCTAGAAGAACAAGATTCAACGTGAATCTTCCTGAAAGATACAACCAATTACTCTGCAAGAAACTGAAACAAAAAACTTTATTTTATTTCCTCACCTGAATGAGGACACCAGGCTGGTTATCTGAGTAGGTGGTGAAGGTCTGCGTTTGTTTGGTTGGGATGGTGGTGTTACGTTTTATCAGGATGGTCATAACGCCACCAGCAGTTTCAATACCCAGGGACAGAGGGGTAACATCCAGAAGCAACAGGTCCTGAACATTCTCGGACTTGTCTCCAGATAAAATAGCTGCCTGAACAGCTGTAAAGGAGGAAATTTGTCTTTTATAGGACTAGCATTAGTGGAAGTTTGAGTCATGAAGCATCAGAATGATAATCTCATTACCTGCTCCATATGCAACAGCCTCATCTGGATTGATGCTCTTGTTCAGTTCCTTGCCATTGAAGAAGTCCTGCAGAAGCTTTTGGATCTTTGGGATACGAGTGGAACCTCCAACGAGGACAATGTCATTCACCTGAGACTTGTCCAGCTTAGCATCACGGAGAGACTTCTCGACTGGATCTAATGTACCGCGGAAAAGATCAGCATTCAGCTCTTCAAAACGAGCCCTGGTGATGGAAGTGTAGAAGTCAATTCCTTCATAAAGAGAGTCGATCTCAATGCTGGCCTGGGTGCTGGAGGACAGGGTGCGCTTGGCCCTCTCGCAAGCTGTGCGCAGACGCCGAACAGCCCTCTTATTGTCGCTGATTTCCTTTTTGTATTTGCGCTTGAACTCAGAGATAAAATGGTTCACCATGCGACTGTCAAAGTCTTCACCCCCAAGGTGAGTATCTCCAGCTGTAGACTTGACCTCAAAGATGCCATCCTCAATGGTAAGGATGGAGACATCAAAGGTGCCACCACCGAGATCAAAGATCAAGACGTTTCTCTCTAAACCGACCTGGAACAAGAACAATTATCCAGTTCAGATCACTGCAGTTTCTGCTTATTTTGTATTGTTTAACAGTAACAGCATGACTCTTACTTTTTTGTCCAACCCATAGGCAATAGCAGCAGCAGTGGGCTCATTGATAATTCTTAACACATTAAGGCCTGAGATAGTCCCAGCATCCTTTGTTGCCTGGCGCTGGGAGTCATTGAAGTAAGCAGGTACCGTGACAACGGCATTTGTAACAGTCTGTAAACAAGAGTAAACAATGTTTTGTAAAACTCTGCGTGTCCATTAAAACATTGTGTCCATTTTTAATTTGATTCTTTACACCACACTAACGCTCACTACTGTTGTCCAAACAGGCAATATTTATACAGCAGCCCTTCATGCTCTAATAACAACTGCTATGTGTGTCAATATTGACAGGTTGAATGTGTCAACAAGTTTAGAACTGATCTACAGCAACGTGTGGTACAGTTTCTCAAAACCACTGCAGGACTTATAAATAACTGTGTATGATCTGCAGTCTGTATTATATTTTACACAACAATAATGTTAGACTGTAGACACACTAACTTTTCCAAGGTAAGCCTCAGCAATTTCTTTCATCTTTGTAAGCACCATGGAAGAAATCTCCTCAGGGTAAAAGGTCTTGGTCTCTCCTTTGTATTCAACTTGAACCTTTGGGCGGGAACTGTCATTAATTACTGTGAACGGCCAATGCTTCATGTCTGACTGCACAACACTGTCATCAAACCGTCGTCCAATCAGTCTTTTAGCATCTACAAAAATACATCGAATCAAATTCAGCAATTACATTATCCTTATATAAAGATGTGGGACTTACATTTAACAAGGAGACATGAAAAACACTATTTAAACCAACATGCATACAAAATGACTTACCAAAGACTGTATTGGTGGGGTTCATTGCTACTTGATTTTTGGCAGCATCTCCAATCAGCCTCTCTGTGTCTGTGAATGCTACATAACTTGGTGTGGTCCTGTTACCCTGGTCATTGGCAATGATTTCAACTTTGCCATGCTGAAAGACCCCCACACAGGAATAGGTAGTCCCCAAGTCAATGCCAACTGCTGGTCCCTTTGACATGATTCTGCTGGATGTAAACAAACGCTATGGTATTAAAAAATAAAATACATTTCTGCCTTCAATCCTTATGCTTTTTGCATCCTATTTATAGCTCAATTCCCTTATTGTATGATATTTTTGCACACCCATGTGGTCTACATGCATCTAAATACTCCTACATTAAAATGGACCAGCTGTCATTGTGTAAACAGACAATGCTTTAAATATAGCATTAGCGAAATCAGTTTGAAACAACAAAAGCTAACGTAAATCATTTTATGGGTTTTATTAGTGTTATATTAAAGTCTTGAACGAATACAATACTAAGTAACTGCATCCAAGGCCCAAAGTTATCTTACATTCAGTTTCCTATTGCTCGTTCCAAAAAATTAAATAACATGCCGATTTTCGCAAGAATTCCAGAAGAACAAATGGGAGTGTCTTGTTCTGGAATCATCTGTTAGAACATTCCATAAACACTCACTAAGCACGCGCCCTCCCAGCATTCCCAGACTGTTTAACTGTTATGAATTACCAGCATTCAAACAAACCACGTTTACGACCCAAATGCAGACCTAAAATAACGTTAAACGTGCGTCTGACCATTTCCAGTGAACTTAACTTTAAATGTCCAAACTAACAGCTTGAACTCCCTTTTGCACGACGCGTTATTATTTATATCACTTAAATCACACGATTGTACAGATTTCTGCGGTTGTGCAACTACATGCAAGATGCATAATGCAAGAAACAGTCTGATTAAGTTTAAAGGCACAATAATTGTAATAATTCTCACCAGATTTCAGCTGACTGTCCTGTCAATCACCTGTTATATCGCTTTCACGTCTCTCCTCTTCTGTGTGCAGCAGGGATGTGCTGTTACGCGTTTTAAGACTTCCTGAGAACAGTCCACGACATGGAATACGCAGAACAGCCAATCACGTCGCTCGGCCGCTGAGACGTTCATAAAAGGAGAACGACAGCAGAATTCAGCCTATAAAGAAAGGAGGGAGGAACGTGTCGATCCAAAGTGTTCAAGAACGTTCCGAAATCAACCAGTATAATTTTCACTTTCAAAGAACTCTTTAAAACATAAAGGAAAAGGTGAAAAGTCTGGCTTATTGGTTAGGGAGTCAGACTTGTAACCAGAAGGTTGCTGGTTCGATTCCAGTTCCAGCATGAAACTGAGTAAGACATTCAGGTTGCTTGTTGCTCTTTGGGTGTCTTCAGGATTGCACTGCGTGTGTTTGCAACTAATTTTTCCAATGTATGCGTGCACTTACTGGTTGGGTTAAATTCATAAAGTATGAGTAAAATTCCATAGTTCTTAGTTCATAAATAATTCCCTCTAGTAACAGCAGAAATGTTACTGTATTCAGCTTTTCCCACTTTTTAATGTCACACTATGCGTTCACTAAAAGGGTAGGTTATGT
>JAZGTK010012615.1:0-14821 GCA_036877625.1 Ambastaia sidthimunki | reverse complement strand
TCAGAGGAAGTTAAATATGTGGTTTGTGGTGCATTTTGACACATAGTTGCTTTCAATAGCAACATCTGTTAAAACCAGGTCATTTACTCAATAATGTCCTGGCCTCTTCTGATTGGATAGAATCACCCTGGTTTTGAACAAAAACACTTTCCCACCATGACAAGTGCACAATTAGACAAGGTATACTAAACAAAGGTCATAATTAGGTATTTTTTCATTAAGACTTTTAAGTGAATTTCTCATACAATAAATCTACTGCTACAAGACTTGATGTTAGCACACTGCTAACCTGTTGGGGGTTTCCAGGTCCAGCACTTATACCAAAGTCCTTCTTTATAAATGTGTTGTTGATGGCATGGGAGATATCATGGAAAGACTTTCCATAGTCATCACTAGAAAAAAAGATGCAAAGTTTATAGTATAAAGAAGGCCAAGTTTCTAAATATCCTGTACGTTTACCCCACATGCTGAAAGCTAATATGAAATGTGGACAAAACACAAAAAAGCTTGGCTGGAAGAAGAACAGCTGATTCATGTGAATCAGTAAAACCCTGAATCAGTCACAGTGTATGTTACTTGAGAACAGGTTAAAAAAATCCACCACTGACCTTCTATAGAGGCGTGTGGAACCACCTTCATAAAATGAGTCTGATGGTATGCTGTCTGTGGAAAGGACCAGGATTATCTGAAATGGCCAGAAAAACGGTTCTGCTGACAAAATATATTCACACAGACTGTGGACGAAATATTGTTGTTGCAAAGGCAACACAAAATGCTTTATTTCATTAAATATGGTTTGACAATCTGACCAAATATGGTAGAAATGCTACAACATACCATCTATTATTAATATAGGCAATAACCTAAAAAAACAATATGGAAAGTATATTAGTTACACTCATATCATTTGTATTACTAAACAAGATTTTCTAACCCCAGTTCCGTCTCCAACCCATGTGAGCGTAAAACTGGATCCATCTACGCCATGGAAACCCGTCTAGAAAAAGGTTAGTTGAGTTACTTGTATGTTCAAATAAAAGTGGGAATGATTTGGGCACGATCCCTGAAACAGTTACTTTGCAATTCCCTTCAACATACCAATGACACAGTCCAAGTACACTTTGTAGTACCCATCTTACAAAAGTATCTATATATACAAGTAGCTATATTTACTAAAATATAACCCGCCTACCTCGTGTGTATGGCTGAGCACAAGCGCACGGTCTTTGGGAGACAGAGGCGACTTGCATGTCGTGAAGCGCGTTTGTCCCGTCCAGGTGTCCCGTTTGCGTCTCCAGTAACCGCGCGGAGCCCTGGAGAAAGTCACCGCTTTTCCATTTCGCTTCGCGTGTACGAAAGCATCCTCTCCCAAAACCAGTAACCACACACTACCGAAAACGAACAGTCTCCAGTTCATCACTGTACTGACCGAGAGATCGGCTGAAGAGACATCGGTGACAAACGTGTTTCCTGAAAACAACAGGTCTAGAAAGCGCAGAAGATGCGCGCAACAGGAGGAGGGGTGCGAGCCACTATTCGATTCATTGTAAGAACTCGTATTACATGTGTCGCAGAAATTGTATAGTTGCATAGTTTTAATAGTTATCTTATAAGATTATAATCTTATAATAAAGGGATTTCCGCGTTAAACGTGTCCCCTGCTATTTTTGTTGCAGTGCCCTATATATTTTTGATAATATACTTTTGCTTTGTTTAATGTACTTATTATACAAAAGCTACTTTTGTTAACCGACCACAGCTGAAAAAGACTTGGAAGCCAGTGTTTAACTTTAAAAAGCTCTTTATTAAAAACACAGTCAAGCCTTAAAATTCAAAAAGAATTTACAATTGCTAAAATAAGTCTAAATCTGGATGTTCAGACCACAGTTGTTAAAAACAGAGTAATGCAGGCATACTTTTTAATTACAAAGATCTAGCAAATTAAAAAAATAGATCTAAAACATGGCTTTTCAGGTTCGTTACAGATTATTTTCAATAGACAAACATGACTACATTTGTGGAAAATTATAACAGCAACACAAGCCACAAATTCTGTAAACTTTAGGCAAAGGAGCTCACAGTTAATAAAGTACCACCAAACAATTAATAAATAATGCATCTGAAACATCTGACATTTATGTTGCAAAGCACCATGAATTGTTTCATAAAAGCTCACAAATGTAATTTACAGTATGTCAGAGTTTTGGCACAGAAAAATGCACAGGTAGTGGTCATGAGAGGTCAGAGGTCAGAAAGGGTGTCCCATGGGCCTGGGAGTCTCTCCCTCTGTCCAGAGAAGGAGCCAGCTCCTCCAGCTGTTGCTGCTGACTGTTTTCAAGGTCTTCCAAGCGTCTCCGAAGCACAGACAGCTCTCTCTGGTGCTGCTCCTCCTGAGAGAAAGAGTGTTTAGAGATATATAGTTATGACTGACAGAACATTAAACTCATGATGATGGGATGTTAGTGGTCACCTGTATGTTGGAGAAGATGGACTCTGCCGGAATGAGGAGGGATGGGGCCATAGGAGTGGAGGTCATCTGGTTGCCCAGCAACAGACGACGAAACTCACTGTGTCTCCTCTGCATCTCCTTCAGACGCTTGCTGAGCTGAGCATGTTCTTCAGCGTAAGATGGTCTTCTTATTAAGTGGAAACACAAATTAATCATCTTCAAAAAAATGCAATAACATCTAATGGACACAGTTTTTGAAACACAATAAGTACTTTTGTGCTGCACTCGCTTCTATCTCAAGTTCTTCTATTTTGGCTTCTAAGAGCTGAATCTTGTCCTGGAGTTTCTTCTCTTTCAGTTCAGTCATGGTCTTCCTCTAAAATCAGAGAATTAGACAAATAACAACTTTATAAACAATACGTTTTTAATATTTGCATGATATGTAGCAGTTTGGTACGCGGTTGTTCAGTTTTTTTGTGTTATTGCTTATTGGCCCAAAGTGAAAACAGTTTTTTTTCCCAAAAAGGCTAATTAACTTAAGCTAATTGATTATTCACTGGCTAAAACTTGTGCTTAGTAAACATGACTGATCACATAAGCATATTTTTAAAAGTAAGAATACCTTAAAAAAAGAGAAAAGTGTAAGGGGTGGCACTACCTTTTTCTGTGCAAATGCTGCCCTCTGCAGTCGCTCTTTAGCCTGGCTGTATTTCTCTCGCAGTTCTGCCTCTCTGTCCTGCAGTTTGTGTTTCTCCTCCAGCCATTCCACTCGCCTTTCCTCCACCAGCCTGCAACAAGATGAGTGATTGAGAGGATGGTCTGAATCTAAGGCTCACACTTCAAGAATCAAGCAATTGATCAGCCATTGAAAAAAAAATATTTGTTGTACAGTTGAGAAAGAACAGGAAATTAAGGGAAGGGAAAAATCAAAATTAGGAAATGGTATTAGCCAGATTCAAACTCACATTGCCCACATGAGCCCCAAGGTTCAATGTGTCAGGGCACATGCACTAACCACTATTATATGTCTTTGATACATTCAAAGCTGCATGTTGAAGCTTAATTTTTAACATGATTTTGAGTTTACCCATTATCAACAAACCATATTTTAACAAAACCAAACTCTTCCCATATTTATCATTAATAATAACTGTATTTTATAGCAGCTTTATACAGTTTAACATTTTACAATTAAACCAACATACCATCTTAATCAACTTTGTCTTATTCACAGAAATGCTAAAAGGCATGTTTTTCTGCTGTGTCAGCAGGCAGAACCTTCAGTTGTCAGCATTCTCTGAAAGGTGTACCTCTCAGCCTCCTGTTGGGTCCTTTCTGTTTGTGTACGAGCACTCCGCAGATCCTCTCTCACCCTCTCTAGACTTTCTCTCAATCTGCTGTTGGTTTCTAGAAGTTCACTTTCAGAATGAGAGAGAGTTCCAATCTGTAGGTTCAGCTCAGCACTTTGCTAAAAAAACAAACAAACAGTAACACAGGTGACAGATGAGTGATTTTTAAGTCAGTAAATTTTTCTTAACTCTGCAAATAAATTTCTTTTGTCATAACTATATTACATGCATTCAATGTATGTACATTTATTTTACAGCACTTACTCGTCTCAGATCTGCATTTTCTGCTCTCAGGGTCTCCAGCTCCTCCAGCTGTTGGACCTGCTGCTGAATTTTAGCTCTGTATCACACAAACAAGTTTACAGATATTGAGCATACATTTACAAACAATTCAACAAGATAAATGAGTACAAAGAAGTTTTTATGGCTTAGTAAAAACAAGTGCTTGTAAATTGTCACTAATAAACATAACTGGATCAAGTTTGGAGGAAAATGGAGGATTCTTGCCTTTGGTTCTGCAGCTCCTTACGTACGGACTCCTCCGCCAACTGGGCGGCACGGAGACGCTCCTCCCACTCTTCTTTCTGTGAGTTTCCTGCCGCCTCCTGAAGAGCTCTCTGCTGTTCAAGCTCAGATAAGCGGTTCTCCAGTTCTAGTCTGGCACACACAAAAGAATTAATAAACAACTGCGGACAAAAATTCAAGAACATGCATGCAAAAGCAGGGATGCAGACAATGCTAAGCAGCATGCTTACCTCTCCTCCTGAAGGGTGGCCATCTTGTGCATCTCCTCTTCCCTTGCTGCCTGAACCTTGCGAACAATCTCCCGCTCTTTTTCGGATATCAACTCTTTATTTCTCTCCAACGTGGCTTTCAGCACCTCAACATCTGACTGCAGACCTGAAATTGATACAGTGACCTCGGTTACTATTATTAAACAGATTAAAACAGAGTACAAGAGAAGGAAGAAAACGTTTACCCTCCGCTTGGCTTTGGAGTATGTCCCTCTCCCTTTCAATATCTCCTTTGGCTCTGACACACTCTAATTTTACATTACTCAACTCCAGCTTGTGAGAATGCTTCATCTCTTCAACCTGGCCAATAAAATACACACAGATGCACACTATCAACCAATAGGAAATATTACTAAAGAGATGAAGCATACAGGCATTTGGAATCTGATTGGTTAAGATTTGTTAGAGGACGTTAGACAATGTTTATAAACCTGACTCTTGAGTGAGCTGATTTCTCTTTCAGTTTTGTGCAGTTTGCCTGTGAGGACTGTGTTTTGTTCTTGAGACAGACGGAGTTCACTGTCTGTCCGGTCCAACTGCATACGAATAGACTGCTTCTCTGCCTACACACAGACACACACACAGGTTTAAGCATCTTTGTCTTTGTTTTTAAGCGCTTAATCGAACAGAATCTTTTACTGATAATTTTACTGAAATCAACTGTTAAATAAATAAAAGTTACTTATATTTGCTGTTATACATATTAGGATGGGGTATGATAAAGGGATAGAAATAGTATTTAAATAGCCCTGATGTGGACTCACCTCCAGTGTCTTCACCATAGCCTGGGACTCAGCTAGCTGTCGGATCTGGATTCGCTGCACGTTTTCGGCCTGAGCACCCGAGTTGTTCTTCTCAGCTCTGAGTTCAGTGACTTCAGCCTCTAAGCCTCTGAGCCGCTGGTGGAGCTGAGCTTTCTCCCTCAGCAGAGCTTCCACACGCTTCCCGTCCCGTACCGGATCTCCACTTTGAAGCTGAGTGGCCAGATCCTCCTTATCACGCTCAAGACGAGCCACCTGAAGGAGCAAACACACATAACCTAGCTTTGTCAGTCATGTGTTTGTCATCAGTCTATGGCCAGTTACACACTCTGAATATACATACATCAGCTTCATGTCGTATTCGTCTCTCCTCTAAAACTCGAGCGTGCTCCTCTTTCTGGTGATCAAACTCAGATTTAAGGAAGGTAAGGTCATAGCGTACCTTATTGTACTCAGACCTGTAATTCTCAGCTTCCTGTTATAGAGAAAAACATAAGTTAAGGGGGCAAAACACTGGAACAAACCTCAAGGATAAAGCTAAACTCGCTAAAACCCCTTAACTTATTTTATTTACAACTTCACCTAGTTGCTCTCACGCGGTTTTAAACTTGTATATCTTTTTTGTGAAAGGAAATGCTAATCATTATGTTAGTGGCATACAGCCCCAGCCACCCTTCACTTTAGTTGGAAAAAGAAAAGTAGTGCCAACATTCTCCATAATTGACTTTTGTGTACAGAAAAAGTGTGTTATTTGGTCTGGTATTGGACCGGAATTGCCCCTTAATACTAAAGCATCAAAAACAAAGCAATCAGCTTGTTTTCCATCTGTGACAGGATCCTGACTGTAGCATGTACGCCTGCGGTTGTCATGGCAATGAGAGTTAAGGGTTGTGGAGTGGAAGTCAGGTGGTGTGGAGGGGCGTCTGTTACCTCCTGGAGTTTGTTGAAACGCTCTCTGATAGGAGCTTCCAGCTCCTGCTGCACCTGTGCTCTCAAGAGCTCTAGTCGCTGAGGGGTCAGCACCTTAAACACACACACACACACACACCATCAACACATCACAGCATCTCACAGCAAAAAGTGCTACACTGTCAGCAAAATGTGTGTATAACACAAGCATGATTAGATCTATCATCTCTGTATATGTCTCGTCAGTACAGAGTAATTATAACGTGGTTTGAACAACTACATTTAAATTTACATTTATGCATTTGGCAGACACTTATTCAAAGTTCATCAGTACTGTTTCCTGGTAATCGAACCTACAACCTTTGCTGTACCAATGCAATGCTTTACCAATTGAGCTACAGAAACACGTTCTTTAAACATTTTTAATAGATGATTTGGACCAGACAGTAAAAGAGAAATGCAATTTCTTTAACTTTTTTCTTACAATACTCCCATTTGTGCCATTTTAAAGTTTTCGTGAATCTAACTTTATCACACAATAACAGTAATCAGAAAACAGTAGTAATAAAAATAAATAGGTGTGTCTACACTTTGGACTGATACTGTAATGATTTACAGACCATTCGATTGGTTAATCCTCATATTGAACAATTCTAAATTTAAATTACTTACATGAATATACAGACAGTATATTCATACGGCAAGTACAATATGATCGTGTAATAAATGAAAGTTTACATTATAAAAAGGTTTGCATTTGTTTACAATGAAAGTAGCATATGATGTAGTGTTACCGCTATGGACAAACAAGTTGAAGTGGGATAATATTGTGCACCTGCAGTCTGAGCTCCTCCAGCTCACGCGTTTTATCCAGCAGTTCTCCTCTCAGCTCGGCCAACAGCAGCTGCTGTTTCTCCTGAGAGACCTGCCGATCGCTGAGCAAGCGTTTCAGCTCATTCTGTGCGCGGGTATATTCATCCTGCAATCTGAGAATGCCCACAAAGACATAAATACAATCTTCTGCTGCTTCTTTTGTTCAAAGCATCGACACAAAGCAAACTGAGATCAGCCCARYACAATCYACAAAATTACTAGAAGCTTAAGCAAAAATTTATGTTAGAAATATGCAGTAATAYTGAGATCTTAAACAAAGCACTTTTCTTTACCTGGTATGCTCCACTTTTAGTGTCTGATAGTTGGTTTTGTGGTTTTCACAGCGCATCCTCTCATCAATGAGCATTTTCTGGAGCTCCATATCAGATGTGGTAAGCCCAGCTGAGCCACCCAGGAGGACTGTGGCTTTTCCAGCCCCAGTGGGCTCTGGGTTAGGGAACAGGGCAGATGACTGCCCTAAGGCTGGAGGGTTCATCCTGTTCACAATGCAGAGAGCAAAAAGAAAGATAAAGGAAAAGCAAGATGTTTGTATGCCTCCTCGAGGGACCACAAAAATATCAAAAAAATATCAAGAGACCACTGCAAAAACAAAGAGCTCAATCAAGACTAACGTGACCTCTTAAAACCACCAAAGTCAAGAGACGCATCTCATCAGCACTGACTGCAGAAGAGCTTATTTTAAGTCACTTCTAAGAAGCTGAATTAACATGAACAAAGAATCTAATCACTACAGATGTAGCGCAAGTGTCCTTGTTTCCTCTACCGCTCTCAAGTGATTAGACATAAAGCTCGGTCTGGTCTCCAGCGATTCACTCGTGTTGTAGAAACAGACCCACTACAGCATAAACACACAACGGCTTCCCATGTTGTCAAAGCAACTGAGCCACTGGGGAAACTCACACGCTGCAGTCACTGCATGCATTTAATGTTCATGCATTTAATGCCCAAAATAAAACCGAGCGCACAGATCAATTTCTTATAAGCTTTGACCTGCTTCTGCATTTAAATGCCTTGCAAAGAGTGGTCGCTGCGTTTATTTTAAAAATAAACACATGCACGTGATTTACCTACTGCGTGGGGTCAACATCGGACAATTCATTACAATTAATTTATATATAAGGAAAAATAAAGGTCATGATTTCGAAAACTTTAGTAAAGTCACCTCCAACGCTGACAGCAACAGACTGGTGAAGTTAATTCTGTGACGTCCTCATGATGGCCGCCAAAACCAGCTTTCAAAATAAAAGCCTCATTTTAAAACTTTTTTTCTGTTCTTCCTTCCTTCATAAAAGTGTTTATTTTATTTTACCGGATGTTATTATACATAATTAATTATTGCGTATCATACATATTTTAATGTTACACTAAAGAAATAATCCCCAAAAGCCTGTGGATTACAGTAAATTAAATTAAATGGATTATACATTTAAATACATTAAATTGATTAAATGTATTTTAATCCACAGCCTCTTGGAGATTTTATAAAATCTTGGAGATTTTATAAAATGGTTATTGGCCAAACATGGCCAATAACCGTGTGTTCATAAAATAACACACTGCAACAAAAAATGTAATGCTATTGTTAAAAAAATATTTCGCCAAGCAATGTAGTTTAGACAGGCGCAGTAATACTGATATAATAAGGTGATATAATACTAATATAATATGTTTATAGAGTAAATTTATAAATGCTTTAAACCCTGCTTTAAAAAAACAATTAAACCATAAATCATAATCAATGACTGGATCAATAAAATGATAAATTTCGCTATCTGCACTAACCCTCTTCTGTCGGGTGAGGGCGCACGCTGACCATTCAGTTCGTTTGGTCTACAGCCAATCGGTTTGCTATGTTAAACTGTTCTCATAATTTTTTTCACACTTAAAGTGTGAAATAACGTCAAGTAGATATTATCAAGATATCCTTACATTCAGACATAGATATTTGTGTTGTTTTAAAGGTATGCACTTTATTTATACATTCAATTATGTTAACTGTTGGACTCAATAGCACAGTGGAAGTATAATTTATGCAGCTGTGTTGAACGTTTCCTATTTAATTTAGACGGGTAGTTAGCATTCTGTCAGCTATGCCTTCATAAATAAACTATTTATACATGGGTTTGTTGAGATTAGCCCTTTTTTTACTTTGGCATTTCAGTCCTAGAACCCCTTGATATCTTTGGGCATGAACCAGCTTTTAAATGTTATTTATAGTTTTGGTTTTAACTTTAAAAGGACAGTGGTTTAAACCACTCCTGAAATAGCCATCAGTTTCCCACAGTTTAGTGTTGTATGTATGTATGTGTGTGTGAGTGACCAAAGAAAAAGACCATGTTGTTTGTGTCTTTTCTAACCTTCTTTAATTGAACATTTTACACATGCACTCCACAGAAGCTAAGCTGTCTTGTGACAGTACATCAGTTTAATATTTTTCAGAGGCTTATTTTCCAAGTGTAATACAAAAAATGTCATATATAAAGTGATATTCTTTGTGTTTTTATACAACATATAAAATGTATCTTATAATCTCACAGTTGTCACTAAAATATGTGACACAGACCTGTCTCTATGCTTCAAACAGCAAAATCAGTTTTGTGGTTGGAGGGAGTGGCCTGGTCATTTTTGTTCTCACCAATGAGCATTGAAGCTTGGGAGGCTAAGATACACAAATTCCAGGATGCCTTTCTAGGCTGCTTTTTAGGGAGGTATTGAAATGGAAGGGCCTTCATTGTGCTGCTGATTTGATCTTGGATTTTAACCTTCGAAGGATGCAGTTTCTAAATTGGTACACTTCTGTCTTGGATGCATCATCAAATTAATACTTTATTGGTTAACTGTAGTATGTAGGTGCTGTTAGAAATCACCCACAGGTCACATCTTTATAAGCCTGCCTAGAGGGATGCTAAAAAGCAAGTTTTACTATGTTATGATTACTTATATTGTTATGAATTATTTATTTTGTAAGCCTGTTTCCCATCATTGTGTGAACCAGTTTTCCATTCCCCAGTAAGCTTTCATGGAAAATATAACAGTCCTCTGCTTTTAGTTTTTGCTTTGCATTGTGGGATACAGTTTGATGGTAGGTATTTGCCACTGAGAGCTTAACCAGCACCCTAGTTTTCACTTAATCATAAATTTATTCCTCGGACTTCCGCATGCATGCCAAAAAAAATAGCTTTACTGATGTGTCAGTGGTCTGGTTGTGTTTTCCCTTTGTCAATTCAAACATCCAAATAATTGTATTGTTCTCGTTCTTATTGATGACATGCTAGGAATAAAAATGAGTAAACAGTGGCAAACATGTGGACAGTGTTGAAAGAATGACTTTAAAATTCCTCAAGAAATGGATGGGGAGATTCACAAAGTCACGGTTACGTGAGGAAAACTGGAAAGATGCTTCTCAGTCTAGCTGTTTAGAAAGAACGTTGAAAACATCTGTATTGCTGAGAACAATTATCATTAAAATGGATGAGCTCGTCACTTTGATTCCCTGCCATATATTCGTTAAAACACAAGAGTCCTCTTGTGGCCCTCCACCTGAATACAAAACGTTTTTTTCAAATTTTCACTGATGCAGTGACGAAACCTGGAGATATATGGTCCAGGTCTGAACATCTGTTTCGTTTTAGGAGATAACAACTGGGGTCTGGGGAAATACCATGGTACTATGCTCCCCCCTTGCCTTTCTAAAGGTTCAGTCACTTATGTTCTCAAGACATACACATTGCAAGTTTGGCTGCATGTACGAGTCTTTGAGCATAGCATTAACATTCATCTCCATTTAAGAAGCCGTACACTTTCTTTGTGCTGTCTTGTTGGGGTATTACCATAGTCTACAAATTAGCACAGGGGCTCCAACTGATACATGACATAAATGTGGGTGTTTTGAAAGGAAAAAACTTAAAAATATATACTTAGGCCTTGAACATACTCTATGCAAGTAGGTGAATAGCTTTACATGCTCTTGCAGCCTAAAATCTGTGAGAATGGTATGCACTGCACAAACCATGTATGAGTTGCATTTTTTAAACATTGCTGCAACATATAGCAAGCATTCACATAAACTGTCTCATTCTATGGTCTTCTGTTTGGTTTTCTTGTTTATGTCAATTACTGTCATGGGGAGTAGCAGTATGAAGCGAATCTTGCTGAGCACATCGCTTAAAGTTAGACTGTTGACATTACTCAAGTAGATAGCTATAAACATAACACATCTGGTTTATTAGCACAGCGTGTTGAAGGTAAGCCTAACATCCCCTTGAGTTTAAGTTAAAGTTTGTTACCACCAGATTAAGACAAGACTACATATTAAAAGGGTCCTGATTTTGCCATAAAATAGGTTTATTGCACTATAAAAACACACTGTACATTTCAGAAATCAAAACGTCCTATTTGGTCCAAAAACATCTTTTATTGAAACAAAGCTGTTCAAACAATTTGTTTTATAAATAAAGACAAAAAAAAGCCCCAAAATATAATGCGTATACGTTTTTGAGTAGAGTATGTTTTTGGCCATAGTTAGTGGAGAAACACAGGACCAACAGGAAAAAAAAAAACAAATCAATTTCTACTTTTATTAATAGTTATTCAATTTATAAAAAATAGTTGTTAAAAAAATCTAAAGAAATACATAAACATTGGCTGCTTGAATTCTGATCAAACTGAATGTCTCTCCATTTATGACAGCATATTAAAGTTTGATCTCAGATGTTGATCTCTGATCTGAATTTTGCTGGGAAAAGTTTGTTTATGACAAAGACAGACAGCGTTCCCAACACCATTACAGCATCACAGTTTCCCCCTTAATTCAGACGAATTATTTCATATTTCTTCGGCCCTCTGTACGGTCTGGGCCCCAGTTCCTCTTCCTCTGTCTCGGCAATGAGCTCCTGAGCTGTGATGCCTGCTGGGTCAGTGCCAGGTGTCTGGCCAAACTGCATATCCTTAGGACAGTCTCCATTGTAGGTCTTCACATAGTCTTCCACTGGCCAATCTCGAAACTCTTCTGGTTCGCTGCACACCAGACCTGTGTGGTACACTCCAGGGTGGTGCTTGAGCCAGTAGATCAAGTAGTGAATGTTGTAATCACAGATCCAAGGGTTATCACCCAAAGATAGTTTCTTCAGAAAATACAGGTCCTCCAAAACACCGTATTGGAAATAATGCAGGCTGTTGTTGGAGAGGTCCAGCTCACCCAAGTACAGAAGACCTGCAAAGGCAGCTGAACAAAAGCAGAAAGAAGCAGTAAATTACAATATTTAATCACTTAGTTAACATACTTAATTATCTTAATTGAAATTACATGTAATTGTTTTTTAATTATCTAAATCACACAATTCAGAGCTAATTAAAGCATTAACACAGTTAAATTTATAGCATTAAATGTTTTAATTGATAACATGTGTCAACATGTTAACTTTGACAGGCCTACTTCTTTCATAATCACATTTAAAAAATCACTACAGCCAAAAAATAGGATGTGTCTCAATGCATTGCAAAGTGGGGCATCCCTTAGGTTAAGTGAAATGTAAGCAATTTGTAAGCTGTTTCCCTCCCTGTGATCTCTGAACTGTGACTGATTAACTAACCAGAGGGTATCGTCCTCTTCCTGAGCTTGTTGTGTGACTGAATTAGTGTTATCATGTCTCTAACGGAAACTATTGGGTGACACACCCTGCTGGTCTGTTCATTAGTGCCCGACTGACTCTGATTAAGTGCATTTTTTGAGGCTGTTTGGAAAGGCTTAAATGTCTCATAGATACAGCACCATCAGCAAATACCAATGATATGAGAAAAAGACTAATGTGACATCTGCTTATTACTAAAGACAGTTGTGAGGAATTGCGTTTCTATAGAAATGCAACCTGGGGAAATACTTCAAGACCAGTTGTTTACATATTCATAATTATAATTAATGGTAAGAGGTTTTTAAATGGATTTGCCTAGAACTAAACCTGAGTGAAACCTTCTCAAAGCTAAAGTTGCTTTAACGCATCTGCTCGGCAAGAACTAGTTTACAGATTTTACAAGCAATGCCGGTGTGTTTAAAGAACGCTGCTCTGTTTTGACTAATTTGGAAAAAAGCATGATAACAAAAGAGCTGAGGTTTATTGTTTTCTCCAGGCTTGAAGGTTTATTTATTTATTTATTTTTACCTAGCTGAGCTGCATGGTTATGCCACACTTTGAATGATCTCATAGATTCTATTTCTACTTGCGGAATGTCCTGTGAATCCCTAATGTCCTTTCATTCACCTTTCATGCCATGATGATGGGATAGATATAAGGATCCAGGAACCCCTCTTTATACCCCACAAAAGCCTAATACTTACCATTCATAGTTCTCCATTTATGTTTTAAGGTCTCTATAAGCTCCCAAAATGAAGTAAAATCTAAATGTGGTTGTCTGTATCTAATACATCATCTTTCTCTTTTTCTCTCCCAACAGTTACAGTAAATAAGTTCATGTGTTTCTGTGTACCACTTCCACACCTGTGTCAATGTTTTCCAGACTGTTGCCGCTAAGGTTCAAGAGCTTCAGGTCTTTGACAGTCACAAACTCCTTAGGTCTCAGCTGCTTGATGTTGTTTTTGGATAGATCCAATGTCACAATGTCCAGCGGTATATCCGCCGGGACAGTTTTAAGCTCTGCAGAGGAGAGATTTTGTATTAACACATTTGGCAGACGCTTTTCACCAAAGTGGAAACTGAGTCAGTGCATTTAAGCTATACATTTTATTAGTCTGTGTGTTTCCTTCGAATTAAACACATGACTTTGACATTGCTAATATACTATACCAGGGGTTTTCAAAGTCTAAGACAGTGGGCCTCCCTTTTGACACAACTTACCCAATGGCGCCCCCCATCACACACACACACACACACACACACACACACACACACACAAACACACAAAGATAAACACACAGAACAATGTAAGACTGTTAACTCACTTTTATCATTATTTGTGTTAACATGTAAAGTGCAGTTATTTTCAGAGTAAAAACAAAGCTTAATAATAAAAACAATAACAAAAAAAACAATATTTAAATTCAACATTTTTTTATTTATTATAATTTCTCCTTGCGCCTCCCCTAGCGTGCTTTTGCGCCCCCCTGGGGAGGCGCGCCCCACACTTTGAAAACCCCTCTACTATACCACAGGAACACATTACTAGCTTGCTATTACTATACCTGTACACTTCCCCCTTGTTTTCATATCAACTAACAATGCATAAAACAACAATAAAAACATGTTATAAACAATTGTCTGTGTTGTGCCCTGTTTAAAACACTAGAATTGCTGTTCATCAGCATACTGTTTGTTGTGTTTTGGACGTTGTTCTTCAGCATTTAAATACTAGCTTAATCATGACCATGTTGCTAAACCAGAATTAAACCTGAACTGACCAGCATAAATCAGAATAAAAGGTTTGATCTAAACTGGTCTCAGTAGTGGTTCTTTTCTAAATAGTTTCATTTTGTTTCTATAAGTGAATATGGTGCAGGTGTACAGGTATATTACTATACCTGTACACTTCCCCCTTGTTTTCATATCAAATAACAATGCATAAAACAACAATAAAAACATCTGTTATAAACAATTATCTGTGTTGTGCCCTGTTTAAAACACTAGAATTGCTGTTCATCAGCATACTGTTTGT
>JAZGTK010012614.1:1687-14823 GCA_036877625.1 Ambastaia sidthimunki | reverse complement strand
TAAAAGTTTGAGATTCAGTTTTTATTACGTCAAAAACTCATTAGCATATCTTATGCAGTCACACGACAGTCTTAAAGATGCTATGAAGACATAAACACTTCAAATTATAACGTCTAGCTATACATTTACTCAAATCAAAACATTTTGAGTAAAACAACGCTAGTTTATTTTTGCTATGTCATAACTGTTAGTGTAAGTAAATGTTATGACATATTCATCTAAACTTCTGTTTGTTTTTAATGTAAAACTACATCACATCACTACATCAGTCCTGATGACCCAATGATGTCTTTCTTTGGTTCAACCAGATGAACTTTACATCTGGAAATGTGTAACGTCTAGTCGAGAGGTTGTCGCAGATTGTTCTTCATGATCATTCAGAATGGCTGCTGAATTCCTCTCCAGCGTGGCAAGATCCATGTGCAGGCCTTCAGCCATCTCTGCCTTCATTATTGACACAAGGTGACAGTCACTGGCCAGAGTCTCCAACCCTCCAGCAAACAGAGTCTGAGGAACAAGCACAGAAGAATGCTTGAAAATCTGCTGATGAAGATGAATAAAGATGTTTTTAACAGCTGAGATCTCACCTCTTGAATGAGAAAGTCAGCTGCACTGACAGGGCCATACTGACTGGATGCACTGTTGCCTGATGGGATATGTAGTTCACAGCTGCTGGACCGAGAAAGCGCATTAGATGATTAGAAGTGTTCAGTAGGACCGAGTGCGAGTTGTCAATCTATCATTACCATGATCAGCAGAAACAACACAGTCCCTTCAGTCTCACCTCTGTCCGGTCCTGATATTGTTTGTGTTGTTGTTATTGATGTTGGCGTGGTACGTCAGATATGAGGGTGAGCTGGGTGAGGCTCCAGTCTCCTCTGCTCTGCTGTCTGTGATCTGCAGGGGGCGCTGGCTGGTCACCTGGGTGGGCACGGGTGTTCCTCTCTGCATACTGAATGGATCCACGTGGTTGCCAAACAGACCACCTGCTCGCTTTTGTCATGAGAGAACACAATGTGAGACAGAAGAGAGAAGGTAAAAATTCAGCTGGTGATAAATTAAACTACATTTGTCTTCCTAATCTCTTCTTTTTTGCCGTCCATTCTCCACCCACCCTGTAGGTTCCCTCCTCTGCAGCTTCCTCCATCACTCTGTCCATCTCCTCATCGTTGAGAAGATCTCCAGAGATCGCCCGCTGCAGCTCTGGAGCGGCTTCATCCTCGATGCTCCTCAGACCCGCCTGAGAGAGACAGATGAATTCTGACAGACTGTCTCATCATGCAGGTAAGACATGGACAGAGATGAAGACAGACGCATCACCTGTATCTCTGTGGTGTTTTTGTTTTTTTTATTTGGGCGGTACCCGTAATATTCCTCCTGACGCTTCATAAACTTCCTAAAATGATCCTGTATCAGGAATGTGGCGTAAAACTTTCCCACTGTGACCTCATCATCTATAATAAAGAGAGTATTATTACTCATGGTAATGATATTATATGCCATACAGCTTGTTTTTTCATGATTACTGACCTCCGATTGGTGGAATCACCTGGTCCAGCAGTTTCATACTGGTTCGTTTCCAGATCTTCTTAATAATTGCTCTCAGCTCCTCATTGGCCTGCTCAAAGTTACCTTCTGTTTTAATTTTTAGTGCCGTACGGACCAGAGCAAACAGAGTGGCATTAAATGTTACCGTTCCGTCGCTGTTTAACGGCATGTTCATGGAAATCAGCCTCTGAAAAAAACATGGCAACACAAACAACCGATGATTATACTGTTAAAGGGCTGACAGTAAATTGTTTCTGTTTGATATAAAGTTTTCTCACCTTGCAGGCAACACGGTGAGGGCAAAACTTTCCAAACCCAAGAGGTGGCTGAATTCTCCTCAGCAACGTCACAACATCCAGGTGTTTGATGCGCCCCCTGCAGGACACCACCAGTATGACACAAACACACAATTAATGATGCTTATTTTAGTGACAATTTCTTTCACAAATTTCAGGCTTTGTTATTTACGTGGCCTCAGGATCATATTCAGCCCAGATCTTCTTAAACTCATCCAAATGATGCGGCCCCAAAATAGACCAATCACGGGTCAGATAATCAAAGTTGTCCATGATCACAGCCACAAACAGGTTAATGATCTACAAAAGAGAAGAATCATTGAGTATGAATTTCTCTGTGTCAGTAAGAGAAAGAAAGAGGAAATACTTACCAGGAAAGCACACAGCATGTAAAAACTCATGAAGTACAAAACAGCAAACCCCGAGCCACAGGTGTACTCCTCTCCAGGCAGGTAATCTGACTTTGGGTCACAGCGTTGGCCGTACAAACAGCCCAACATAATTTCCTGCCATGCTTCACCTGTAGCACATCTGGGCACAGGTATATTTCTTCATAAACACACATTCTGTTCATTGTATTCATTACACCAAGATGGATCCATATGAAGTGGAGTGTGAGGGATGGTAAGCCACACTTTACATGTGTCCTCTGCATTTAACCCAAACCGGGGAGGAGTGAACACCTCAGCTCATTTCTGCTGGTATTGGGGATCGAACCTACATCCTTTCTGTTACAAGTCTGACTCTTTAACCATAAGGCCACGACTACCATGAACATGAAGTTTTATCGATAATAACAGTAAAATCTTCACTATCACTACATTAATTCACCTCAATATCTTCTGGAGAAATAATGAAGAGGAAAGAAAGTGAACCAGACATTAGCAATATATAATTGTCAAACAGTGAAATGTGCAGCCTAACTGCTCAGAAACTCTGCTAGCATTCCAGTTATTTTTGCTTAACGTGGCAACAGTCAACTGGCAAAAAATGTAACAACTTATTTGACAAACAGAGGATTTTAAAGAAGTTGGAAACGTAACTATGGAAATTCTGTGAATGCAGCAACACAAAGAGTGAAGTGTTCACACCTGTGTCTGACCTGAACAATAGCAGCACAGCCTGCGGAAACGTCTGGAAGTTGTTGTTGCGGTTAATTACAGTTCCGTCTATCAGTGCGATTTTTCCAAACACCTGATGACAACAGACACAATATCACATGTTCAGTAAGAGGCAGAGCTGTACAAAACTCTCATAGTGTGTGTGACACACCTGCATGCCAATGACAGCGTAGATGAAGAACAACATGACAATGAGGAGAGCCACGTACGGCAAAGCCTGGAAAACACATGACCGTCACAATTCTACATGCTTTTAGTTTATCCTATAACTCCCATTATGTGATAAATAAAAAGAAGTTTCTACTGAATTAATTTGCATTTGCAACCACAAGTTCATCTCTACATCAGCACAGCAACATCATCGTAATGACCCAGTGGAAACCTGGAATGATTTGATGAAGGTCCACAGCAGATTGCGAATCCCCTCAAATCGATTCAGCAGTTTCACCAGACGCATGACACGGAAGAGTCGGAACAACGTGATTGACACGCTCATATTCTCAGAGTCCTACAGAACAAACAACCATCAGAAACAGCAGAGCAGATCAACTTAGTAAGAACACGCTGAACTTACAGCTATCGCCTGCATTGGGTTCACTTCCTGCAAAGAGAAAACATACACATCAGTCATTTCACACACCAGTGTTGAACTGGTATTTTGTTGTTGAATATGTTATGCTAGATGATTTGAGTCCCTCATGCTAGAGGATGTTTCTGTATGTAATCACAGAGGTGTTTGTGGATATTTACAGAGCAGCCAGTGAGACAGTACAGTCCACCCTGAGCCGCTAGAGCTGCCTAAAAACAGAAAATCACCCAGCAGTGAAGAAGAGCAGATGAGGAGTCATGCACAGATGAGATCTTACTTCACCCAACAACGAAAACTTACATCAATTTCACTTAGTATGACATCAACAATGCTGCCAACCACAATTACGAAATCAAAGACGTTCCAAGGGTCTCCGAAGTAACCCTGTCAGAGAAACACTGTTATTGAAAGCAGTTGGTGTTTTTTTCAGGCAGTGGTTTGAACATGTGGCTCACCTTGGCTTTGAAGGCACCAAGTTTGAGGATCATCTCCACGGTGAACAGGACAGTGAAGATAACATTCAGCATGTCGGACAGATGTGTGATGTGATCTGACTGATTACAGTGCTGAGGGACAGAGACAGAAACCATGAAACAGTCCAGACAAAAGGGCCTACAGCATTCATCATGCATGGTTCTGTTTCTCACCTTCATCCCCAGACACATAGTGTTAAGCATGATCAGGAGAAACATCAGGTACTCAAAGTAACAGGAAGTGACAATGTACCACACCTGGTACTGATACGGGTTTTTAGGGATGTAACACCTCAAAGGTCGGGCCTTCAGGGCATACTGCACACATTGACGCTACAAAACACAGATGAGCATTATTATCTGAAGTCATGTCACATCATGTGTCAGTCAATCAGGTGTGTGGTACCTGGTTTTTGTCCAGCTCACAGTTTTTGTACTCCTGCTCTCCCTGTTCCTGGAAGGTGACGATAACAAAACCCACGAAGATGTTCATCATGAAGAAAGCGATGAGGATGAGGTAGACAATGAAGAAGATAGAAATCTCAATGCGGTTGTTGTAAATGGGGCCCACATCCTCCAGATTAGAGTCAATAGCTTTATACAACAACCTGCACACACAGATGAAATCAGGAGAATGTTTGGGTGTCCTAATAATACTTATATCTAATAATATTTCAAAATCGATAGGAATATGTGGCTACAAAATGGAACTACAAAAACAACAGGAAGTTCATGAAAGACCTACTTCGGCCAGCCTTCAAATGTTGAGATAGTGAAGAGAGCCAGCATGCCGTTCAGAATGTTATCAAAGTTCAGGTCACCGTTGATCCACTCGCGCTTGCTGAGCACCATGTCATGAAGAGCATTCTCCTGGTGTTTTATAAACGTTCCTCTGACAGCATCACAAAGAGCAAAATATTACACTGATGTTTAAGATCTTTATGGGAGAAAAAGAGTGAAAGTTTAACTGTACCTGCATTCTAACTCTGTCATTTTAAGTGGGTCTGTGCAAGAATAGAATTTTCCCTAAAAATGATCATGAGAACAGCATCAGCGGTTTTCCACATATAAACTTAATTTGTAATATATAATAATAAGATATACATATATATTATTCTAATAAGATATACAGAAAAGCTTTCAGACCTTAAAAAGCTGAACCCCAATGCAGGCAAACATGAAATCCAGAAGCATTGTGACTAAAACAATGTTGCCGATGGTCTTGATGGCCACAAACACACACTGGACCACATGCTAGAAAACAGCAAAGACACAGGCTGACAAACTCAAAGAGTGAGACACATTCATCATGCGGTGAATCTGAAGTAGATGACTCACCTTCAAACCTTTGGCTCTGTTTATGGCTCTTAAAGGTCTCAACACTCTCAGGACCCTGAGGATTTTCACCACTGAGATGGCACTTGACCTGCAGACAGACATGAGGACTGTGTCTGTCAAAACAAGTCCATTTTCTTCATGTCTCCTTCTTCAAGCATCTATTAAAGCTTCACTCATGCCTTCAATGGCTCTAAAACGTTTCTGGACTTGTCACTTTTCTCAGAACTTCGTCAAAATGATTTTTTTATGGATGTATAAAGTCGGTACCTTTATTTTCCATTCACATTTGTGCTCAAGATAATTAAATATCAAAACCAAAATGCATTTTAAGTGTCCAAATACTGTTTGGGACGACTGTATATGTATTTACACTGAAAAACTCTTCTGACACTATTTTGACTCTGAAATTTCACTCACTCCATTCCCATGGACAGCAGGGAAACACCAACCACAATCAAGTCTAGAATGTTGAAAGAATTTCGGCAGAAGGAGCCCTTGTGTAAGATGGCACCATATGTGGTCATCTACAGCAGACAGAGGAGCACAGAACGGATGACACAAAATCCATATCAAAACAAAACAGCAGCTCTGAATTCTGGTCTCACCTTCAGCACAATCTCTGCGGTGAAAACAGAGGTGAAGACAATATCCGCATAGGCCAGGACCTGCAGCACAGGAGAGGCAGCTGTTGAAGGCAATGGCAGGTGCACATACAGAAGTGTAAGTCTGGAGATCACCTGCCTTGTTCCTGAAGGACATCGGGTCGATGGGGTCTTCTGCAGCCAATGAGATGCTGCTAAGCAGGATGAAGAGGAGGATGATGTTGGTGAAGGTTGTGGCATTGATGATGCGATGGCAAAGTTTACGAACCCTGAGCAAAGAGTCCAAAACAAAAACAAACAGATGATAAACTGTCTGCAACTATCTAGCCAACATTTACCGGGGCTTCTTGTGATAGTGATGCAACAGCAGGTGGGATTTTACTTATTCTGTGGGCCGAAGATGAAGAAGGAACTGGCCTCTGGCATGGGTACGACCGTCTCCTTCAGCTGCAGGTCTGCCATTGGACGAGGCCGAGGGCTGGAGGGAATCTCTGGCTCCTCCTCTTCATCGTCACCTAGGCAAAAAATGAGTGTCTGCGAGCTGTCAGATTGATTAGACCTGAGAAATGATATATGAACTATAACAAACTCTCCCTGTCTTCACCTGGAAAATCAGCAGGTGGAAACGGATCTTTAATCTCATTCACGTTTGATTCAAATTCATCCACTTTGAGCTGCAAAAACACAAAAAGATTAATTTAAAAATTAATTTTTTTTAACAACGCCATCACAGTATTTCTGCTGTCTTACCTTTGCTGTGGTTGGGATTCCTTCAATCTTGGCTCTCTGCTCTGCTAGTTTCTTTGCTAGCATGGTCTTCTCCTCGTCACCCTTATCAGAGAGATTTTCTCTACCCAGGGAAGAAACACCAGAAATGTTCTTTAAAGGTTTCTGGTGCTGACATCCTTTTCTCTGTTCTTTGACCTCCGTCACTCACCTGAGAAGTTTTTTGCGTTTCTTCTCTTCTGCCTTCTCTTTCTGGGCAGAGGTCAAGCTCTCGGCCTCTGCCAGGTTATCCACGGCGACGGCCAAGAAAACATTCAGGAGGATGTCTGGTGTTCATTACTCAGGAAAAATCTTAATGTCACAGGGTAGCTATTCCAAACACACACAGAACGTTTTACTGCAGCAAAAACTTGGTTGTCAACCTCGCTTGTGTTGTAGCATTGCTCATTAGTTAACATGAATTCATTAAACGGATACAGTTTCCACAGACGAAGAGGATGATGAAGTAAATGCTGACTAGGATTCCAGGTATGGCTGGACCTCCGTGAGCCATGATACCATCATACATGACAGAGTTCCAGTCTTCACCTGTGAGGATCTAAAACAGAGACAGATATACGAGGAGGAACTGGGAATCTAAGCACAGATGGAAAGCTCACTACTCACAAATATAAATCACCTGGAAAACCGTGATAAGCGCCTGCGGAAAGTTGTCAAAGTTGCTCCGCCTCACTTTCTCATCGGGAAAATTAAACTTTCCGCCGAAAACCTGCATGCCGAGCAGAGCGAAGATGACAATAAAGAGGAAGAGGAGCAGCAGAAGTGAGGCGATGGAACGCACAGAGTTTAAGAGCGATGCCACAAGATTACTGAGGGACGTCCAGTACCTGAAACACAAACACAATTCGCCCCAGACTTAGAGCTCATTCACAGCTCATAACACTTCATGTTTTATTTAAGTTTGAACTTTGTCTTAGATGGTGTTTCATTGTGGTTGTGTCTGAAATCACGCACTTGGTGACTTTGAAGAGACGCAGCAGTCGAATGCAGCGCAGTATGGAGATCCCCATGACAGACATGACATCCATGTATACCAGAGTGAGCTCCAGGATCCCCACAGACACCACAAAGCAGTCAAAACGGTTGAACAGAGACATGAAGTAAGACGGCAGCCCCATCGCATACATCTTCAGAAACATCTCCACGGCAAACAGAGATAGCAGCACCTTATTTGTGTTGTCTGTGAAGAGAGAAATAGTATGTAAAAAAAAACATATACACTCTAAATACTGTATCAGAATGTATGATGTCAACATCAATGGGTGCAAACAGAACCTTGGAAGTTTGTGAGGGATTCAGACTGCTGATGGTGTTCAGTTGCGATGGCCAGAGTGTTGAAAAAGACCAGCAAAAACACTAGCCAGTAGAACAGCCTGGACTTCACCCAAACACGACACTTCCTCCTGAAGAAACGGTTCCAGCGACGAGCGTGTCGACTGAAAACCAGCATGTTCAAATCCAGAGCATTTGTGAAAATGAATGAAGACAAGCTTCCAGAAAAGAAAGTCATTCTGCAGTTTCCTGCTCTACTCACACGTAATACATGAGTTTGTTTAGTCCTTCCAGCTCATAGAGACTTTCTGTTTCTGATCCGTCCTTCTGCAGCGGTAAGAGACCTGTGAAGACCCGGACAGATTTAAGATCAATGTGAATATCAAAGTCTCTATGAAGAACTGTGTTCTGTTACTCTTCAGGTGTACGTGAGCACCTAGACCTTCCTGGTCGTTGTCCATGATCTCAGCCTGGGTGATCCACTCCATGTATCCCTTCAGATCTTCATCTAGCTGCTGTCTCTCCCTTAACTTCTGATATTCTCCACTCCGAGAACTCTTCTCTCTTTCCTTAGTGAATTCACTGATGACAGAGAAACAAGCAAAAACATCATTTGGGGGGACAAATCTAGTACAGTAATGTAGATACAGCACCAGTCAAAAGTTTGGACTGGCTTGTTTTTATTATCACTATTTTCCACATTTAGCAAAGACAGTTAACTCAACAATACTATAAAAACATGGATTACGCAGTGACCAAAATTGTTTAAATTGTGTTTTGGCTTTCCTTTTCTACATACAGTTTACAGTGTTCTACATACAGTACACAGTTTCGACTGGTAGTGTGTCAATAAACAGTATTGGCAGATTTTAAAGCTGTGAGTTGTAGTGAAGAGTTGAGCTGATGGTGTGTGGACTGACCCGCAGAGAACCCCCAGAACCAGGTTGAGGATGAAGAACGAGCCCAACAGAATCAGGGTGACAAAATACAGCCATGGCCACTCCATTCCGATGGCATCATTCACCTGCAGAAGACGAGACGTCAGAATCCAGTCATCTGACAGTGTTTGGGTCAGATTCAGGTTTACTGACCCAGTAGAGAACATCCGTCCAGCCCTGTGTGGTGATGCACTGGTATACAGTAAGCATAGAGAAACCCAGATTATCAAAGTGAGTGATGCCGTTATTAGGCCCGGGCCAACCCCCACGACACTCGGTTCCGTTTAGAGTACAGCGCCGCCCGTTACCGGCCTGAGCGCACGGGGAAGCCTTCTCATTTTCTACTGTTGCGATAATATCTGTGAGCAAAACAAAGCACAGATAATTGCTTGAAATAGTTTTGGTTATACTGTAAATAATATTAATTTTTAATTGACAAACAATTTAATTGTTCAAAAACAACTATTGTGAAAGTTAGATACTGCAGTCTATCAACTACAGTGACAACAAGTATTTTCATTCATCTTTGCATTGAGTTTATGTTTTAAATAGGTTAAACAGGTTCTGAGACAGTTTGTGGTTATCAAACATGGACCTGTGGTTCTTCTGAACACCTGTGTGAACCTGAAGGGAACTGATATGATCCACTAACAATCACCTTGACACCAGCTGATTAATAGTCATTTAAAATGGCTAAAAAAGTAGGACTGAGAAATCTGTTGTGAGAAATGTAGATTTGTTTGTAGATGTTTTAGATATTGTAATGGTGACTTGTGGTGGTCCAAATATTCATTCTGTCACTGAATGAATGTATCCGTCTCACCTGTCCCAAAGTAGTAACATGTTTTATGCATTTTGCATTTGAAAAGCTCCAGGCCGATGATGGCATAGATAGTGACCATGAAGAAGACCAGCAGGGAGATGTGGAACAGAGGCAGCATGGACTTCAGAATGGAGCTCATCACCACCTGCAGGCCTAGAGGGACCATCACACTCTGATCAGACACTACAGGAGGAAATGAAAGAGGAGAACTGATGGAGGTGCTGGGCACTCACTGGGGACCCCAGAGACGAGCCGCAGGGGCCGCAGGACTCTGAACGCTCTGAGGGCCTTCATATCAAAACCTCCCTTCTGCTCCACTGGGGCCTCCACACCACTGATGTTATTGATGAAGTCAACCACAATCGTGAACAACCTGATGGAGATCAACACAGACACACTCAGTGAACCTGCAATGTGAGGGTCAAGAACTTGTTGTGAACTTGCTTTGGTGTATGTTTCTGGTTTAAGTGGAAGCTGTGTGTCTGTCTGATGTGTGTGTTTTGTTTTACCCCATTGTCACAATGACAAAGTCTAATATATTCCAACAGTTCCGTAAATATGCGTCGGCATGAAAGAGAAAACCATAAGCCACAATCTTCAGAAAACATTCCATAGTGAATATGATGAGAAAAATATACTCCAGGCTCTCCTGTGAACACACACACACACACACAGATTAATGAAGCTGCCAGTATTTGGTGAATGTGGTGGAATCTGTCACAGTGTGTTTTACACATCAGGCTTGATGGTAAAGAGATGCTACACCCTCCTCGCGCTCCTCCAGTTTCAGAGGAGGCATTTTAAATGACCCTAAACTACAACATGACAACTTTATAGCCAACTTGGCACCTAATGTTAGCAGGACAGACACTATTTGTATCTTCATCACACAGACAGACAGACAGACAGATCACAAGGGAAAATTTAGGGTCCTTAATAACTTCATTAAACCAGATTACAAGCGTCATTATAAAACTAGCCACATGTTTTTATCATTTAAATCAGCACACTAACAGACTGAGGTATCAGATTACAGCCCAGCACATCCAGCAGATAATACTGCAGTTACTGGGTGACTAACTTTAAAGCCATTCAGCGGCACGTGATGGAGTCACCTGCTCCATTCAGTCACTCGTGTCAAGGTCATACAAACACACAGTGAAACAAATCCCAGCAATCATTCTGCCCAGAAGCTTTCAAATATCACTGACAGAGCTCTTACAACAAACACTTACAGAAGCATCAGTGTTACTGAAAAGTCTATACTGAAGGTGTGTATGAGGGCGGAGTCTATGGACTGAGGTGTGTATGAGGGCGGAGTCTATGGACTGAGGTGTGTATGAGGGCGGAGTCTATGGACTGAGGTGTGCACAAAAATATAGACATAGGTGTTTGTGAAAGTCTACAGGCTAACAGGGATATTAGAGTGGGGTCCACAGGTTAATTGTATGTATAAGAAATGCAGTCTAATAAGTAAATGAATGGTGTTTAATTACTAATGAAGTAATGCAGCTGTTGTGTGTTGAGGCTGACAGACTCACCAGGTTGCTGTTGGTGTTGTTTGTGTCTTCTTCAGGCATGGGCAGGAACACGGCCAGAGCGACACAGTTTGCAAAGATGGTGAGAAGTATGATGATTTCAAACGGTCTGACACGCACATATAAGAAAGATAAACACAAATCTGAGATTTAAACAGAACCCCTTCATGTGATATCACTCACCATTTTCTCATTTAAATGTGATCCCACAGTAACAAAAATATTTATCATTTTAAATCTTCATTTCCCTGTGAATTCAATTCAGATTTAGACATATGCCGCTTTTCACAATGTTACATGGTTGCAAAGCAGCTTTTCATATGAAAATGCAGATCAAATCTTAGAGTAGTATTTTAAACGTCACATTGTAACTGTGTTATCTGTGCTGACATTCTCTGAGCTTAACATGTCTGTATTTAGTGAGCTGAAGAACAGAACAGCTGTTCTCTCAGAATATCAGAGCACTTCAACACTGACGTTTACACACCTCCACATACACACACACACACTCTCAAACCTCTACACACACACACACTTAAACACTCACACCTCTACACACACACTCTCAAACACGCACACACTCTCAAACATTCACACCTCTACACACACTCTCAAACACTCACACCTCTACACACACACTCTCAAAAACACTCACACCTCTACACACACACTCTCACTCACACCTCTACACACACTCTCAAACACTCAAACCTCTACACACACACACACTTAAACACTCACACCTCTACACACACACTCTCAAAAACTCACACCTCTACACACACACACTCTCAAACACTCACACCTCTACACACACACTCTCAAACACACACACACACTGGACAGTTGCGTTACTCAGACACTGTTGTTAACAGATTTACTGAATGCTGAATTTCTGTCTCGTAACACACAACTCGTGTGCAGAGGAAGAGCTGTTCTCTACATTCTCTCTGTTCAATGATTGGCTAAATCTCAATTATTATTTGCTACTCAGATACAAGAGTAAACGGAGCTCAAAAGGACTTTTGCTTTAGTTCCTTTAGGAGTGTTGAAGGATACTTCCACTCCACAATGCTGATACAGGCCTTGCGAAAAGGGTTCTTCAGCGTGAGGAAGAGGAGGGATCGTGCAGGCCGAGGGTTTCCTCCTGTGGCCTGAAGTTTCTTGAGTTTTTCTCTCTGTTTCCTCTTGAGAGTTTCCTCATCCATGATGTAGGAGCTCATGGGAGCTTCACCGTCTCCCTCCATGATCTTATCCAATACAGAACCGAAGGTGCAGAAATTCTGGAGACCAGGTCCTCAGATCAGAAGTTTAGGAGACACAATGTTTGTGCTGTCCTTCCTGTGGCAGCTATCAGCACTCGAAAATTAACCTTTCGCCACCATCTGCCTTCCTGTCTGCCT
The DNA here is from genome assembly GCA_036877625.1 of Ambastaia sidthimunki. Lineage (NCBI taxonomy): Eukaryota > Metazoa > Chordata > Actinopteri > Cypriniformes > Botiidae > Ambastaia > Ambastaia sidthimunki. The sequence continues at coordinate 2,096 of JAZGTK010012614.1, read as the reverse complement.
CTCTCTCTGTCTCTCTCTCTGCCTGTAGGTCTGAACACAGTTCTCTTTCTCTCCTGGTGTCTCTCTCTGTTCTTGTTTGGTCAGTACTGCAGCTGTCTGACTTAAAGAATAAATATAGACAATGCATGTCACTCAGTTTAACTGTGTTAGAGGACAAGAGAGCGTGACGCAGTCACAGTTACATGGACATGAAGGTACAAAGAGGCAGGACCGAATGCGCTCATACCTTGGAATGTTTCTATTGGCTTGACATCAGGAAGCTGCCAAACCAATCAGCTGACAGAAGAGATGAAAGATGATTCGCTCAGTGATCTTTGGTTTTACCTTACAGTTGATTTAATGCACTTTCTCTTAATGGCACAATTATTATTGAGTCTCTTATTAACCTCATAAAACCTGTCAGGAAAGG
>JAZGTK010012613.1:0-14823 GCA_036877625.1 Ambastaia sidthimunki | reverse complement strand
CTTTACATCATCCTCATACGCTCATAAATGAATAATGTCATTTTGTTTTAATTCATTTTGTTTTTAACTGTAAAAGCTTTATGAAGTCCACCTACGAAGTATTAATTTCCTCATTCTGGGCAGTTGTGGTCTACTGGTTAAGGAGTCGGGCTTGTAATCAGTAGGTTGCTGGTTCGATTCCAGCACCGCCAGGTAGCAACTGAAGTGCCCTTGAACAAGACACCTGTGTGTGTGTTACTCCTCACGAAGGATGGGTTAAATTCAGAGGTCACATTTCGGTTATGGGTAACCATAACTGACAAATACATGTCACTTTACTTAATTTACTACAGAAGCTCAGTCAATAAAATTCACACACGACATTTGAACTGGCTTACTTGTAAACATCACGAAACTTGCCAGTTACTGCACACGTGTAAAGGAAATCATCGTAGCGGCACGTTGTCTTAACCCGAATCATAACTACGACCTTTAACAGGAGTCGTAACGTTCAAGAAAGTCGACGCTAACCATCGCGTGAACTCTCGCGCTTGTGCCCGTCATGCCCCAGTGCATTGTGGGTACTACCAGGCGCGCATGCGCACAGTGAAGCTCCATCTTTCCATCGCGAGCGCAGTGGAGCCGCGTATGTGTTGATGCTTTCAGTCGTTCTGTTTTTATTTTTAAACGTTAAGAGTCAGTGTGAGACAAACGCAGTCTGATTGTCTCTCTGTTATTAGCTGCCCGGGAGCTGAACGCGGACAGAAACGCGGCGTGTGGCGGCTGTTATGAGGTAGATTAAGCTCCGCTGCGACACATTTGAGTGTAAATCCGCTGAAAGAGTTTCCGGCCCGCACGCGAGCAGGTGAGTGCGTGCGACGCGTTTGACGCGCGCCTATTCGCGCTCATGTTGTGTTTGTTGCGTAAGTGTCTTGGGTTAGCAGTTAGCTGTGCTTGTGTGTGTTCACCCGCAGCCATAACGAGCCAAAAGCTTCATCCCGAAACCGCTGTGGTGAACTGCGGCTCGGGTTCACGGGGTTTTGGGGCTTCTCATGTTATGGGGGTTCATCTCGGTTTAGCTTTAGCCTTAGCTGTGGGCGAGCAAATTATTGATCTGGGCTTGTAGTTTTTATCAATACATGCAAAAATAAATGAATGTGTATGTGATAGAGGTCATGTGATTACACATACACGAGACGTTTATTGCTATAAGTTACTGTGAATTCTTCTAACAATTTTAAACATTTACCGTCTCATCTCTTACCAGTGATTTATTTGATTAAAAAAAACTTAACTGTCTCATTGGAAGACTCGGATGTTCTGTCACACTGTTTAAACTACTAGTACAGGCATTCGTATAGTACACTCAATATATTAAACTACAGAATAAGTATTTAAAGATCACTGGCCCAGTCTGACAGCCATGATGGGAAATATCTTTTTTATGTACATCAGGTTGTTTATGCCTCATGTGGGACAGGTGAGCACACATCTGTACTAATCTTGTATACAGACACCATCAACATATTGTCTGGGTTTTCATACGTGTATAATCCCATCGAGATCCCGTCAGTGATCTGTCTTTGGCTGCAGTGTTTTTGTGTATTGTTAGTAAAATCCTCACTGGTTTGGGTCAGAGGATGTGTGCAATTCATTCACTGTGCACACGTGCTGAAGTTTAGATGTCTGATTGTCATTGATGTGTGCGCTGCTCTTTCAGACTTGTGCTGAGTCAGCCACAGTGTTACATACACAACCGTGCAATTTTTTGGGTGAATTTTCATACACCAAAATGCTCAGCACACATTTTAGCTTTTAATTGTGTTGTTTGTGCATCATGAAATACGTCAGCACAGTCTGTGTTCAAATGTGTTTTGTTGCAGGACAGCATTATTTAACCATGATAACACATCCATATTTTACAGGTGCATGATGTTTCTGATTTCACATCTTTCACACAGTGCTTGCCAATTAGGACTCACCTGTCAGCTCCAGATGTTATATACACAACTATTGATAGCCTTCAGGACTAATGGTTTGTTCTCTTTTGGTTGATCGAGACATTCGGGCATAATGAAGAAAATCGTAATCTGAAATGATCTTTGCAGAGAAGGATAAATGTTTCTGTTTCAAAGTCAAATAGGAATTTTGATAAAGATGGCATGAGTGTGTTTTAGAAACTGCAGTAAAAATGTGCTTTGATCATGAAGTATGAGCGTTTAATTCGGTTCTGTAGGATTGGCAGGTTAATCTGCACAGTGGATCATTCTGTGACAGCTGAGCCGCTGTATCGTGAGCTCTCTGTATGCTAATAATGTTGATATAAAGTCATAAGGCAAATGGTTCATGTTTAGGCTGCAGGTTCATGTCCTGTGAACTGTCAAAGTCATGTCAGTGTGTTAGTATTTACTAATTCTGTCTTAATTTGATTATAATTTTACTGCATATACTGCTGTTTTCTATTTTTAATTTGATCTCTGATGCCATTAAAAGATTTTTTGTAATTTTTTTTCTTAAAGCATTCATCATTCAAGTCCATCCCAAAATGATATTTTGCCCATAAATTACTCACCCTCAAGACATCGAGGAAAATGGCTTTCTTCTTTCAGGCAGAGTTATATTAAATGATATCCTGACTAGGGCTGGGTATTGATTTAGATCAATTAGATATGATTCTCAATTTGATTAAATGATGATAGATTTAATACCAATCCTATGGATATTTTTAAGAATAGTAAATATCAGCATACAATGGTGAAGTAATAAAAAGAAACTAAGAAGCACAAACCTGTATATTAAACTTATCTTTGGGTACACTTGGGTATATTGAAACAAGATCAGACTGAATAAGGTTATTCTTTATCTTTTAGGCTTTAAAATGGCAATGAATTGTTTTTATTATTTTGAAACTCCAAAAAGTAATCCATACAACTGATCCACTCAATAACAGAATCTCATTGGTTTGTGACTGTGTTTCGTCATGATGCTAATTACAAGGCACACAAGCCATGATATCATTTAATATGACTCTGATTGTGTTTGGCTGATGCCTTGAGGATGAGTAATTTATAGGCAAATATCATTTTGGGGTGGACTTATATTTTAACTTTTTATTCAGGCATTGACATGAATAATAGTTTCAGATGCGTTTGGTTGAAATCTTGAATTAGGTAATTTATTACATATTAAGCCTGAAATTAACAACCACACAGTGTCAAATGCTGGTAAATTGTCTGTTTGGCTGGTGCCTAGTTTTGTGCCTAGCCAGTGTGGCATATAAATTACAATTATTAAGCATTGTCAGGTTACTGTTGTGAAAAACATTTAGTCCTTAATGCTCATGACATTTCAAATAAATTTCTCAGAAAGTAGTACATACACAATTCAGAAATGGTAATAGACACAGAATATAGCAGGTTTCCAAAAAACATGCACAATGTCACGTTTTCTGTTGTTATTGTCACTGTAATGAGGGGAAGAAAAGTGACGTGAAAGAAAATAGACGCGACGATATGAGCAACGTTAAAAAACATTATAAAACCAACAGACGTTTACATCTGATACACTGACATCGAGTTAGAGTGCCAAATTAATCCAGATACAATCTTACATTGCAATATTGTCTGTTACTAAAGTATAAAAAAATTTTGCAACGTACAATTTCTTTTAAGTCAGGTCTCTGTTGTCAGTCTGCCCCGTCTCATGTACAGTGCACGTGGCAGGGCAAGCATGTATGTGTTGTATTGTGACAGAATAAAGTCAAGATTTCACTTTCAGCACGACTAAACAGAGATATGTATGTAGACTCTACAGCCTTGATTATATCACTATGAAACCATCTTTACTATTTTACAAATGATCAATATTTGTAAAATTGTGTCAGATATTTGCAAATGTGCTTAAATTACTTTTTTTTTTTTCTTTTTCCCATTCAGGAAGCATGAACTTGCAAGATCTGTACCTAAAAGGCCGGGAGTGACATGATGAGGAGTATATGTAAAGACCTTTTGCAGGAACATAACATGTGTTGTCCTGTGTGAAAGACGTGTCACCTGACCTGGACGGCTGTAACTGTGCTGAGCCCACAGGTCCCTGTGCCTGCTGGACATGCAGCTGCTTCCATGTGTCTAGCCATCTAATGTCCCTTTATGTGAACTATCAGATTCTTTTCTCATGGCTCTGAATAGTCAGGCAGTAGCAGCGGTGTCTCTGTCTGCATTTAGTGGCAAAGTAATGAGGCCAGTTTGTGGCTGGCCTGTACTGTGAGCCTGACCTGCCTGTGGTCTGGTACGTTGTGCTCTGTCTTCATTCTTCTGAGCGGCAGAATGAGACATTGTGTCAAGACAGAGAAAAGTGTGTGAGCTCTGGCAAGAGTTTAGCACTGGTCCATAAACATGACTGGAGGAAGAGAGAGAGAGGGAGGGGAGGGCAGAGGGCATCTCACACAGGTGCCCATTGGCTGGCAGCGAAAGCTGGAGACCTCGGGTGTCGTTTATATCAGGTACATACTTTCATACAATTTGAGCAAGCATAACCAAATGACCAATCGATTGACATTTTTGTAATGTGGTGTGTGAATTGGGAAAACCTAACCCTAAGTCTTCTAATTTCACTTTGTAGTTTCATTTGATATTTTTACTGTACTGAATTATGAGTCTCAGGTCCCCCTATCTCCCCATAAGCACCACATCTAGCATTGAAATATTGTACTTCTGGTAAATTGTATCTACGTACGGCTGATGTTTATTGTCGTTTTTGATTTTTCGCTTCTGTTCTCACACTGTAAGTCGCTTTGGATAAAAGCATCTGCTAAATGCCTAAATGTAAATGAGTCTGGATTGACTGTGTTTGGTGTGTATATATGTGTTGTGTAGTCCAAGCGGATCAGTGCTCTCCTGCCTTGATCAGGTGAAGTCATACCTGCTGACTGATGGCACCTGTAAATGTGGTCTGGAGTGCCCACTCATTCTCCCCAAGGTCTGTCCTGCATTTTGCGTATTTAAGTTTAATGTACTGCATTTTATTAGACAAAACACTGAATCTACAGGATAACAACTAAATTAAAGCTGAAAACCCATGAAAGATGCTCCATAAGCCATAGAATTATATATAATGATATCACTTATCACAGTTCTCATACAGTGAGCTGCGGTGGGCACTTCTGAAGAACAACTAGTCATTGGATTTAACACACATAGTAATATAGTAAGGTTATTGACATCAAATCTTTGACTAAATAGAGTACTGAGTACTCTTTGTTTTTCAGGTTTTTAATTTTGATCTTGGTGTGGTGGTGAAGCAGAGGACTGCAGAGGACGTAAAGGCTGATGAGGATGTTACAAAGCTTTGCATCCACAAGAGGAAGCTGATTGCTGTGGCAACGCTGCACAAGAGTATGGAGCTGCCACCTCCAGCCCTAATGCTCACCAGTCCTGGTGGGGGCACAAGTATGACATCTTATTTGCCTAAAGAAAGTTAGGTCCTCTTTGTTTAAAATCTGCATAAACATTTACAGAAGTGATCAACAGAGCTTTTTTTTTAAATCACTGATATTTCTCATGATTATAATATTAATATTTCGTAAATACCCCTGAAATTATGTAAAAATAACTGTTCTTATAAGATTAACAAAGTTGTGTTCTTGTTGCAAGCAGTTTATTTACTTTTATCTTTATATTGAATTATAAAATGTCACACAATTGGCCTATATATTGAAATCTCACAAACTATTATATTTCACAAAAACAAAATATTGTCACAAAACCTTAGAAGGTTCAGTTTTGAGAATTCCTGCCTTAAAGGATCGGTCCTGTTTCTTTCTGCTCTTAAATTATTGATGGTGTTTCTTTCTCTTTCTAGGCGTAAATTCCATAAATCCTACTGCACCGCCACAAGCAATAAGAAGTGAAACCCATGAGGGCCAGCCGGAATATAAAGAAACATTTAAGGTGATGGCAGCAGGGAAGCAACACTTCTCTCCAGAGCTGTGCGGCCCACATCAGCGAGACGTTTACCCCGGACTCTCCAGACAAAGGCTAAGCAGTGAGCCAGGACCCAAGTCTCCATACCGCACTGGACACGGAGGCATGTTGACTCCTCCCTTGCAATCCTTCGGGGATGGATCTTTGTCCCCAAGAACAGATGCTATTGGCAGTCCTGATGGGATTTTACGTAACAACCCCTGTGGCTTCCAAGGGACCAGCAGTCCCAGTGCTACCCACATCCCTTTGTCTTCTGCTGGTGTCATGATGCATGGCTCGCCTGCCACGCAGTCATCCTGCGCCATGGCTGGAAGGACTAACATGTCTCTATCACCCCCGGTCCCCAACAAGAGCCCTGTCATGAAAAAGCCCCTGTGCAACTACTCACCCAACATGGACTCCAGCAGAACTGTGTTTCATCATAAGGTTCTGTCTTCTCCCGCCCCTTCCCTGCCCCCACCTGCTCCCTGTGCCCTGCAAAATAAACAGGTCAGCTTTGAGAAGGATCCACTTGGCATTCTGGATCCCATTCCCAGTAAACCAAACCCATCCACTTTCCAGCCCAACTCTCACTCTCAGGTACCAGTGATGAATGTAAACATCCCTCCTGCCATTGTTCCTTTGCCAAGCAACCTTCCTTTGCCCACAGTTAAGCTGGGGCCAGTGGGCCATGGCGGTCACATGCAGAGGACTCAGCATGCCACAGCAACGTCCATCTCCCCCTCACCTGTCACATCCCCCGTGCATATGCCTGGGCCCCCCTTTAGTCGCATGGAAGTGTCTCCGCAACATTCACGCTCCTCGTCCACCTCCTCTGAGCAGGGGAATTTTGCTGTCCCCCCCTATGCTATTAAGAAGGTTCCACCACGCTCGCCCAGATCCTCCATGAGTTCACCGAGACCTGCTATGCCTTCCAGCCCATCTGGCAAGCCGGATAGTCTTCACCAGTACAAAGAAATGCCCAGCCAGCTGCTGGCAGGTATTAGTAGCATCATCGGCAGTCAGCACATCCCCATGTATTCTCCTGCTTTGGGTAACAACACCCCACAGAAGGATCACCCAGGCCTTTTGGGTATGCCACTGAACCAGATCCTCAACCAACATAACGCTGCCTCATTTCCTGCCAGTAGTCTCCTGTCAGCTGCGGCCAAAGCACAGCTAGCAAATCAAAACAAAGTAGTGGGAAGTACTGGCAGTTGCACGGGAGGTGTGGTGAGTGCAGGGGCATCGGCTGGGCTTGCTTGCTCTCTTAGTGGGGCTGATGCCATCAGGACTGTTGAAGGGCACAATGCTTTAAATCCAATGTTGCCGCCCAACTCTGCTGTGATGATGCCCAGTAGTGAGGCGCAGAGTGGCCGTGCAGCCCTGCGGGACAAGCTTATGGCACAGCAGCGCGACCCACTCCGTAAACGCAAACATCCCCCAAACGCTGCCAACCATGAGAACAATTTCTTTAACATGCTGAAACCTGACATGGCTGGCATGAGGACGCCCTGCCCTTCTGCTGAGCAAGTAAGAAAAGCATCCAGATTGCCCCCAAACAAATCAATGGCTCAGTTACTCCAATCTCTGAGCAACCACAGTTCCCACATGGCCAGAGGCCGAAACCCAGGAATCATAGGTCCTAGTCGTATGCACTTTCGTGAGCATGCCGTGCCTTCTGGCTCAACCCCGCAGATAACGCAAATACAGCAGCGAATACACGGCCATGCAGAAGCCATGCTATGCCCTAGTGTGGAGTCTGTTCAGAGCCAATTTTCAGGCATAAAGAACCAGATGCAGGTTACAGCAATGGGAAACTGTAGGCCTATAAACCAAAGCGGACAGGTTCCTCTAGGAAACCACGTGATGGGACATGTAAGCTCACACTTTCAGCAGCATGGCCAGCCAAACATCAACCGCATGCTTCCTAGAAGCAATGATGCCTGCTGCTCGCAACCCATGACTGACTCAGGTGAGGAGAATATTGAGCCATTGCTCATGTAATGACATTGCAGTTTATGTGATGTCATAAACATATTTCCAGTGGGAAATGTAAATAGTTTGTAAACATAAGCTCAATATGAAGTAACTTTTCATCATATGTTCTGAGATTCTGGGAAATTGTTTAATTGATAATGTTAATTTATGAATTAATTGAATTATGAATTAATTATGTTATTGTTAGTTATTGACACTTGTGTCCCTGACCTGTTTTTATAAGCATGTTTTATGTTTATAAGCTTTATGCAGATTCCTGCATGCCTGCACAGGGAGACAGAAATCACTGATTTTGAAATTACAGACTGAAAGAAAAAGTATTTATTTGATTTGTTGATTCATGTGGTTTAATTCACAAGTTCATAAATGTACACTGGAATTTTATGGATAATTCATGAGAAACTTGTGGAAAAGAAAAAATGTGTGCAACACCTACAATCTCCTACAATGTTAAAAGTGTAGTTATTACTATTTAATCAACTGTCAAGGAAGAAAGTTTTGTTTTGTGACAAGGTAAAGTGATGTCAACCTCAATAATGGGGCGGGGTGGGGGGTGTTCAGTATGCCATTAGTGTTCCACAGTACATAATGTGTGTGGTTTATTGCTTTTTCGGTTCTGAATATTGTTACATCCCAAAGTACTAGCATGAAAACAGTTCTTAAGATGTTCCTGTAGCCTAATTGCATTAGCAGTGCAAAGGTTGTGGGTTCCCAGGGAGTACATATACTGATAAAATGTGCAACTTAAATGTACTGTAAATCGCTTTGGATAAAAGCGTCTGCCAAATGCGTAAATGTAAATGAATGAAAATGTCGTGTTAAGGGGTTTTCCAGAGCTTTGTGTAATAACCAAGTGTTATTCATTAGACCTATGCAAGTAAAGGCAGGTGAGTTACTACTTACTCAATTAGTAACTGTAATGCATCAAAACCAACATTGCAAACCCTTCTTCTAATATTATCATTGTTAGTCCACTCAGTAAGTAGGTACATGCTGGCTAAAAGAAACTAAAGAGATTGTATCCTCCCTGGACAATGGTCAAGCAGTTTTGTTATTTATTTTTAAATAAGCAATGAAGTTAGCATGACATGAGCGTTATGCCTCAGCCCTGTTTGTTTTCTCAGCTACAGCATAAACAGTTCTCGCAAACTTAAAACAAAATTTTTCTGCTTTGTACTCTGTGCATCCATCTTCTCTAACCTGTTCAATGGTGTGTGTGTGTGTGTGAGAATCATACCTTTCAAAGCACTACCAGTCATCGCATGGCTGTCTCCATGGCAACCTCCCCAGCTGCCACTGGCAACAGTAGATCATACACACTGTCCGCACAGGGCAAGCCTTCACACGCCACACACAGCCTTCATTATGCAATGCTACTGTTACTTAGCACATGCAATGAATGCAGGTGGAGTTTAATGTCTCCAGCTTGATAAAATGTGTAACTTTTTAATCGAGCTGGCAACAGCAAACACGTCATGTGTTACCCTTCATGTTGCTCTACCATTATTACCCAACCAAATTTGGAGAGGATTTAAATTAGTCGGCAAACTACACATACATTCGCAATAAACATGTTAATAACCTATATGATGTTATGATGTAAAGTGCTGGGTTTTTTAAATGAGTGATACATTTTAATTATCAACATTATGAAACAAATGCTTTTGATTGAGCCTAACCTGAACCAAGAAGACTTAAATTACCTCAGTCAGATGTAGACCATAAAAAGTTAGGGTAAAAAAGTAGAAATCTGTTTCTGCTTTACTTTTAACTCTACTTATATACTTCTACTTTTAATCTAAACAGGTTTCAAGTCAAACATCAGGGTCAGTCGGCCATGTGCCAGTTCCTCCTTTTGTGTTCTGAGTGTTTTGTTTACTGTGTATGATACAGTTTAGTAATTAAGGCGATCATGTTATAATGCAAGATGTTAGTTAGGCAGCTCTGGGGGGTTGTTAACCCCTTAAAGCAAATAGCTGGTTAGATGCTGACAGTAATGCCTTCCCTGCCCACAGGTGACCCTGCATCGATAAGCTGTGGCATAGGTAATGCTCTCCAAATGGATGGAGCCACGACTACCGCAGGGCACATGTACCACCAGCAGCTTCACCCAGCACTACAAGGAATGCATGGGGTCTCCACATATCAAAACCAGGGGCATTCATTCCCAACAGCTTCTTTTACAGACAATAATGATCCCAACTCCAACAGCTTGCCTTGCCTGTACCAGGATTATCAGGTGACTCACTTATCACAGTCAAATAATTAATTCTTGTCATCATGGTCTAAATTGTGATACTTTTTGCCATTTGTTTAGGGGTGCATGTCTGACAGCTCCCAGCCTAGCATGACATCTCATTCTGGAGACACAGGGATGTACCGAGATGTTCTGCAGGGTCGTGGTGACATCTCCATGGCAGGAACTGGAGGTCAGAGTTCGGTGAACTCAGTGGTGGTGGATGCTGCAGGCAAAGGCTTGCAGGTGACCATTACCACTGGTGTGAGCAGCAGCAGCATGCAGGCCTGCCCTGTACCTGTGCTCAGTGCCATGAGTGCCTTCAATGCCTCCATCGGCCAGCCGCTCAGCCTACCTCAGGTCATCAACGCAGTCCTACATACCCCACGCAGCTCTGAAGGCACAGACTTACTGGCCCAGCCTCAGCGCACCCGGCTGCAGCTCCCCAACCACCTGCATGGGAGCTTTGAGCAGGGTAAGAACATGCCTGATGGTGCGGAAGTGCATGAGTATTTCCGTTCGCCTAGTGCTGCCACGCACCGGCTGCAGTGGGATGAGCTCAATTATGCTCACTGGAAAGGGGAAGAGTTTCTGGAGTGTTCTACCCAGCTGCACAGCAGTCCATGTAGTAGCAAAGGAGAGAGAACAAGCGTCATGGAAAGTGTTAACCCAGTGTGTCCAGCGGAGGAAACACCCCAGACTTGCGACCCCGCTGACTCTCAGATGAATGAGAGCGAAAACTTGCATTTTAACAACTGCACGACCGGCACCATGAGAGAACGTGCGGAGCCCACAGGGCGCTGCGCTCAGCTAAATGGCACACTGCCTCGCTGTGGGTATGGGGAGTCACTCACTGGAGACGACCAGTCGCCTGGCTCCTCAACCAGCCTTGAGGGACCACTGTTGAAAGACTACACACATTTTAATGGACACTTTAATGGACACTGTGCACCCAGCCCCTCCGACACTAAGAGTCTAAGCAGTGAGGAGGAACTGCGCCACCCGGACTCACCTTCAGCCGACCTGCTGCACTACAGGCCCAGGGCTTTTAACATGGGCCAACTGGTCTGGCCAATAAAAGGCTTCCCTTCCTGGCCTAATAAACTGATAGGAGAAGAGCATGGACACAATCCCAGCATGCAACTGTCTCAACAAGCAAAGGTAAGAGTAGTGTTGGGCAATATTCTTTCTATTCAGGTCGTCGTATCGTCAGCCTGTGAGATCACTGATACACAATGTTATGGGGGCGGGCAATAGTTTACATATTTGCTCATTTATTTACTAATTTATACATTTACTGTTTGTTTCTTGTCTAGACAACAGATGCAACAGAACAGTAACATATTTACCCAACCGTTATACTTGATTAACGTTCAAACCTAGTAATCAATAAAGATAAAATAAAGTAGTTAAACCCGTCTGTCATCAAGAGTGGACCTCAACCATGAGCTCACGCATATAGAATGGGCACATCTGATGTGCCCTGCCTGTGAATTGTCAAGCGTGTGACCACATTAATTAGGCTACATGCTGTGATGTGAAACTATGGCAGGGCAAAAAGAATTGTAATATTTTTTTATAGCCTAATAATAATTTAAAGCATTAATGGGAAAACATGCCAGATATAGTCTTGTCATTGTCAAAGGCATCAGCTATTGATGATATGTTTTACTACAGTTGATCCCGTCTGTCAGCACAACCCTAGGTAAAAGCAACTGCCTTTCCCTGAACACACCCATGTAAAGATCCAAAAGATGTCATATGGAGTTATGGCCAGCAAAGTAGTTCACATCATATTAGGTTTATATGAATTTAAGTTATATTTCAAACCTTTCACTGTTATAGGTTAAAGTAACAGCATTAATAATGGATGTACATTTAAGCCCGACTGTAGGATCATGTTGCATTAAAAGACCTTGGTGTTGATGTTTTGAATCATTTCTCAGGTGGAACCAGAGCAGCTGAAAACACTAACACAAGACCTGCAGGAGCTGGACAGAGTCAGAAAAAAGAACAGAAAGTAAGTGTTGGTAAACAGTGAAGTAAGCTATGTGAAAGATGAATGTACAGTCAACTAAAAACTTTCTTAAAACTTTTGAGCACTGTTTTGACTTCTAACACAGATCAGAGTTTGTTGCACAAAAATCTGCACAACATGCAATTTTTTTTAACCCTATCCAACATCCGACTTACTATATAACGTTACTGTTCCATGACAGATTGCGTTGAACGGCATAATTTCACACATGTATTGAACCTGACTGCAATGCCAGCGCAAAAAAAAGAGCATTAAAGCTGTAAATCAATTTTTGTCTAATTAATTGCTGTTGTACTTTTGGCAGCTTTCGAACAGATAAATTAGCTAAAGTCCATCCACAATTTAAGGGTTAATCATGGCACTCATATTAATGAATGGCTGGAATATTTTGGCCTGGAGATTAATGTAAACACACATATCGGATACTAGGCATGTCTAAAGTAAAACAGGCTGGACAAAAAAATCGAATCTGAGCATTGTCTTGCAGTGTAAACACATTCTTTGTTGTATAAATGTTTAAACATGTTACATTCACATTTATGCTTTAAGATTCTCGTTTCTTTCTGACTTTCCGGTTATCTTAGAATGTGTTGATCACTGAAATTTGATTTAACATTGTGCTGTGTGCCTTCAGTTAGATGCCTCTGCTGATTGGCGGATGGACTGCTAAAAAACAGTCTTTTTTTTTTTTTTTAAGGTTTGAATTAGGCTGGTTTGAATCCTAATGAAAACGCTGATTGAATGGGAAGGAGACGATGCCACAACATTGTCTCTTTCTCTCTTACTAATGTGGTTTGTATCTGTCCCTCGTAGGGCTGGAAAACTGAATCATCATTTAGAAGCTGCGATTCATGAGGCCATGTTAGATAATATATCTGGAACTGTAAGTGTCATCAGCACGTCCCTGATTGGCTGAAGGATGATTGAATGCAGTATCGCTTATTGTCTGTCAATTTGCAGGTTCATCCGGATCGTCAGGTCAAACTGCCCAAACCCAAGAGAAGAAAAATCTCTAGATAACAGCAGTTTCTCACACACTCTCTCTCTGATTGTGGTGCTACAGTCGTCATGGCCCTGCCCTCACCCAGGATCTGGATCTGTTACAAAAAGGCAGCAAATTCAACTGGCTGAAGAACTATTTTTTTCTAATGTAAAAACTGCATTCTTAAATACTGCATTTAAGAACAGACAGTCCAAATATTTCTGATGTTTTCAATGTGTATATAGGAATTACAGAAATTTCAATAGTAAAAACATGGGAATAAATGTAAATACTGTAGGATGACATGTACAGGCCAATTCAATGCACATTTATCTTCAACTGAACAAAAAAATCGGAGACTTTTGTAAGCTTCAGTTTGAGTTGTATTTTGAGTGTGTGTGTGTGTCAGAGTGGACTTCACCAGCTGTAAGTGCGTGCTGCAGGGTGATCTTGAGGTTTTGGGCTGCATAGTTTCGGTCTTCCAGCACTAAACACTAGTTTGCTAAAACTTTAGTAATTCTCCATTGTCATTATATTGAAATTATTTCTGTCTGTAGTATTATGGTGGGTTATTTTTTCATATTTGTGTAGTATGCTCTGTCTAACAGCATTCATTAATGCAATGTTTTCATTGGTTAAGGAGCGGTTTCATCACTGTTGTTCGTACTGTAATGGCCAACAAAAAGGGACATTAAGGAGCCTTATAACATGTTTGTGTTATAAATGACAATTTCCTTTTTATTTGTTATATTTTCAGTAAAACTTGGCAATAATACAACCCTGTGCACATACCCAGTACAGCCTTATACATGTGTATTTGCATATATATATATACACGTACACGTACGTGTACGTATACGTACGTGTACGTATATGTACGTATACGTATATATATATATATATATATATATAGAAACAGTATTATTCAGATAAGACATAATATATTTTTACCCTTTTATTTAACATGGCCCAGTGTGTTTTTGTGTTTGAATGCTGTGTTATTGAAAGACACAGATGACTCATGCTGACAAGACCTGTTATTTTGTTTTTGTCTTTCTGGAAACCAGAAAGGGTTAGAAAAAAACAAGTAATAAAATGAAGGTTACAACTCTATGGGGGCTGAAAGGAATCTGAAGTTTGCAATTAGCATAACTGTAAAAAGTCACACATATTTAACATTTAATGTTGAGGTTGGATCCAGGCAGGTTAAACAATTACTGTAGAACATAGTGTCCTTGTATCATACTGAAAACACTAACACAATATTGGAATTGCATTCAATATTTATAACCTGTATTAATATACTTGTAGGATATTACAGCACATTGCTGTGTGAAACAGTCATATCAGTTTGCATTTGTTTTAAACTCAAAGCAGAAGCCACTTAACAACAGATACTGTCTGTTTTCACATTCTTTCTGCCATTTTAGAATTCGCTACAAAATAGTTTTTTTAAATAGATACTAACTAATAGTAAGTGCAATATTCACATTGCACAGAATATATCTCTACACAGAAGTGTGGAGAATGCATTCAAGCCCCATACAGCCAGATAATACACATGCACTCTCTGTAAGAGCACGTTTGTGCAACGTGCTTGTGTCCTTGCTGGTGAAGTCGACTCTTG